>JAZHYW010006263.1:0-26234 GCA_037355805.1 Ixodes ricinus
AGCTTTTTATTTCTGCATTGTCATTCCCGCGCATGCTGACTGCTTTTATTTCGTTCGCCGACTCAAGAGATAGTCGGTACCCCGTCGTTCCTCCTCCCCCTTTGCCTCACCCTTTCCGTATCCTCCTCCCGCTCAGAAAACTATATATTGCAGACGCAACCGAATAAAGACGTTGATACGCTGCCACCGGCTGTTCGTCTGGTTTGCTCACGCCGCACGCGGTGGCTTATGCGACGCAGCAGTGGCGACGAGTCCGGACCTCGCCCAAGCGGACAAGAAAGCCCCGAAGGCAGCCATACAGCTCAGCAGCGTGCCGAGGACAGCTATGGCCCACCAGCAGCTACCTGAATTCGACGAAGACAAAGATAAGTGGAAACCTTATCTCATTAAGGTCGAAGCCTACTTTGAGGCTAACACCGTCACAGACTCTGCCAAAAAAGAGCGCTGCTAGTGGCGGCACTGAGCACGAAGACTGTACAAGTACTAGCAGGAAGAGTAGCCCCCGCACGCCTAATTCTTTGACTTATGAACAAGTTGTACAAGCCCTGAATGAGTACTACGACCCCAAGCGGCACGAAATAACGGAAAGTTACAAGTTCTTCAACCGTTGTCAAATGGAAGGCGAGTCTGTCCATGCATTTCTGGTTGAAATACGCCGTATAGCAGACAATTGCAACTTTGGCAGCATGTTGGATCGCATGCTCAGGGACAGAATCGTTTGCGGAGTGCGCTCAAGTACCTTACAAAAGCAACTGCTTGCAAAAAGAGAACTAACACTAGAGGAAGCCGAAGCACTAGCGGTTTCGGCGGAAACAGCCGAAAACGACGCCAAAAAATATCTTCGGAGCCAGCGGCACTACTGCAAGTGCAAGCGCGTCGTCATTCTTCAGCACAAGATAACGTGAAGCGCGATGCCCCGCGAGAGTGCGGCAGATGCGGGAGCACAAAGCATGATGACAACAGCTGTGGCTGGGCCAAGTCTCGTTGTTACCGTTGTGGACGGCATGGTCACTTGGCAAAGAAATGTCGGAACGCTGCTGCCCGCAAAAGCCAAGTGACTAGGGCGGCTCACGCAACGACCTTGGCTGTTGCTGAAGCTACGTCAGACGCGGAAGGCAGTGATGAAACGCACATCTGGACTTTGGTTTCAGAAAGAAAGAACGTTCTCGAACCGCCGATTCGCCGCACGTTAACGTGGGGGGAGTAGAACTACCAATGGAAGTCGACACCGGATCTCCTGTTTGTGTCATATCACGGCAAATTTTTGAGAAACATCGCAAGGTGTGGCCGTGCTTGAAGCCGTCACGTGTTAAGCTGTCATGCTACACAGGTCGTATTCCCGTGTTGGGTGAGCTTCAACTCCGTGTGTGCTACAAAGGCGTGGACGTCGATTGCTCCCTGACGGTACTGGACTGTTCGGGACCAAGCCTATGCGGCCGGGACCTGCTTGCCAAGCTGAAGGATGCCGGGATGTCGATTCTGCAGTGGGCCGGACACGACTCTGCAGCGCCAGACCCGAAATGCAGCTCATCAGTCAACAACATCTTCAGTGAATACCAGGATGTCTTCTCCACGGACCTGGGCGTAATCAAGGGACCTCCCGCCAGCCTGCAACTGAAGGACGGAGTTTCCCCAAGTTCTGTAAGGCGAGACCCATCCCTTATGCGCTTCGCGATAAGGTGTCGTTAGAGCTTGACCGTCTAGTATCTCTCGGTGTGCTATCACCGGTAAAACACTCGGAATGGGCAACCCCCATAGTCCCAGTACTTAAGAAAGACGGCAATGTACGGATTTGTGGTGATTTCAAAGCCACATTGAACCCCGCCTGCGCAGTTGAACAATATCCGCTGCCTGTTATTGAGGATATTTTTGCACGCTTAAATGGTGGCGAAAAGTTCAGCACCTTGGACTTACGAGACGCGTATAATCAGGTGCCATTGGATGAAGCCGCGCGGAAGCTTTGTGTTATCAACACTCACAGGGGCTTGTTTTGCTATAATAGGCTTCCGTTTGGCATTGCCTCTGCCCCGGCAATTTTTCAAAGGAAAATGGACGTGGTACTTGCGGGCCTGCCAGGTGTGCAAGCCTATCTTGACGACGTGCTCGTGTCCGAAAAAAAGGACGATAACGGGGAGCGACTGAAAAGCGTGCTGGAGCGGTTTCGCGAACACGGCGTTAAACTGAGGTATGACAAGTGCACTTTTCGTCAACCGGCCGTCACTTATCTCGGTCATCGCATAGACAAGCAAGGCCTTCACCCGACTGAGAAAAACGTGGACGCAATCACACAGGCACCCAGCCCACGTAACATAAGTGAGCTCCGTTCGTTCCTGGGAATGTTGACGTTTTATGCTAAGTTTCTGCCAAGCATGTCAACCCTCCTCGCTCCGCTTTATCGACTATTGGAGAAAAATTCACGATGGCAGTGGAAACAACCACAGGAAATCGCTTTCAACAGGGCCAAGCAATGCCTTAAGGAAGCTAAGGTTCTTGTGCATTTCGACCCGTCTAAGGAGCTAAAGCTAGAATGCGACGCATCGCCGTATGGCGTGGGAGCAGTCCTGTTCCACACCTCGGGCAACGTTCACAAGCCCATCGGGTTCCGCTCTAGGACCTTAACACAAGCAGAACGGAACTATTCTCAGCTTGAGCGAGAGGCCCTCGCACTTGTGTTTGGCGTGACAAAGTTTCGGGATTATCTCCTAGGTCGAGAGTTTACCTTGGTTACCGACCACCAGCCACTCCTGGGCCTCCTGAGAGCTGACCGCCTGACTCCGGCAATGGCCGCCGCCCGGATTCAACGCTGGGCGCTTTACCTGGGTGGCTACCGTTACAAGCTGCACTACGTGCCAGGAAAGCAGTTGCTGAACTCGGACGCCCTCAGCAGATTGCCAATGCGGTCAACGGAGCCGGAAGATGACGGTGAGCCCCCAGAGTATGTTCTGTCCTTGGAGAGCTTGGATGACGGCGTGGTGACAACGCGTGAGCTAAAAGATCTTACGGCCGCCGATTCCACCTTAGCTCGTGTCAAGCAGTACATATTGCGCGGCTGGCCTAAAAGCGCGAAGGGACTGGAGCCTTCTTTGCTGCCATTTTATGATCGCAAGCTGGAGTTGTCGGTGGCACACGAACTAGTATACTGGGGTAATCGAGTGATCATACCGGTCAAAGCCCAGTCGAGAATGCTGCAGCTCCTGCATGAAACACACCAAGGTTCCTCAGCTATGAAGTCGGTTGCCCGATCGTTGTTTTGGTGGCCAGGACTGGACCGCGATATCGAAAGACTATCAGCTAACTGCCACAACTGCATAATAAACCTGCCCATGCCGACAGCAGCACCCCCGGTGCCTTGGCCACAGACCCTAGAGAAGTGGTCTCGGCTACACATAGATTTTGCAGGACCGCTAGCTGGGAGGATGATACTCGTAGTGGTGGACAGCCATTCAAAATGGATCGAAGCTGTACCCATGAAACATGCTACCACAGAGAGTACGATCAGCTGTCTACGCAACATTTTCAGCCATTTCGGCGTGCCACGTACAATAGTTTCTGACAACGGAACGCAGTTCACTAGCCAAGAATTTGCTACATTCGTAAAGAGAAACCACATCACTCACCTCCGCACAGCCCCATTTCACCCTCAGTCGAACGGAGCAGCCGAAAGGGCAGTCCGAACAGTGAAAGATGGCCTTCGTAAAATGAAAGAGGGGACATTGGAAGACAACCTGTTGAGGTTGCTATTCAACTATAGGAGGACTCCTCAGCGCACGGGGAAATCGCCTTCCGAGATGCTACTGGGTTACCAGATACGTTCTCGTTTAGACGCATGTTTTCCTCAAACTGTCGCAGAGCCGCCACAAGGACGTGATGACTGGGCGGTACAGCCGGACAGCAGCGTCTATGTGCGCAATTACGGCGCCGGTGAAAAATGGACACCCGGGCGCGTCAAGACCACGACAGGAGCCCGGATGGCGACCGTGGAAACCCCTGCAGCGGTTATTCGGCGGCACACCGACCAAGTACGCCCCCGCCACGACGCAAGGCCGCAGAGTCTGCCGGATAGCCACGCATCGAACGCTCCAGAGGCCTCAGGTCGAGCACCGCCTTCCCAAGCCCCCGAAGCGGCTGTGGGGCCTCCCGCTCAGCTATCTCCCGACAGGGACCAGCGGCTAGAGGACCCGACTACGCCCCCATCCTCTACCACGAAGACGGACGCAGGTGGAGCTCAACCAGCGACCCGGCGGTCGACGAGACTTCGTAAACCAGTAGATCGGTTCCACTATTAAGGGGAGAGAAATTGTTGTATTGTCACTAGCTTTTTATTTCTGCATTGTCATTCCCGCGCATGCTGACTGCTTTTATTTCGTTCGCCGACTCAAGAGATAGTCGGTACCCCGTCGTTCCTCCTCCCCCCTTTGCCTCACCCTTTCCGTATCCTCCTCCCGCTCAGAAAACTATATATTGCAGACGCAACCGAATAAAGACGTTGATACGCTGCCACCGGCTGTTCGTCTGGTTTGCTCACGCCGCACGCGGTGGCTTATGCGACGCAGCATGCATGTTTATTCGCCTGCACATCGCTGTGCTGACTAAAAACAACCTTGATCATAAAAACACAGCGTTGCAATTGCCGATCACTGTTTCTATAAACGGTAGACTGCAAAGGTTTGTCTCAAACTTTTGTGACATTTTGAAAATATGATTGCTTTTAGTTCAGTTGTCATCACATATATTCTAAAGCGTATTTCTCTGTAACTTAGATTTCACGATATGGTGCGGCATGGAGGTGTCCATTCTATGATTTCGTGCAATGTAATTGATTCTTAAGTTCAACATCACAATCAGGATTCAACTTTGATACTGCCATGCAAAGTTGTACAATCATGGGTATTTAGGTGACCTACCAGACTTCGTGATAACCTTTCTCGATTCAGGTAAAATAAATGCGACTGAGGTAAACATCTAGATCTTGAGTGCATAAACACGATCTGTTGTATGTTAGTCTAGCTTTACTTTTACCGTTTCGTCGAAAGTAAATACATCAATTTTGTTTTTGTACGTGAACATAAAAGTGGATAGTAAGAATGATAAAGAGCTGTATATTACTAGTTTCACGGTGGAAAAAGTGCTTATTGCCAAAACAATGCTGAAATTATATTATCATTTTAGCGGTTCAAACCAGTTCGAACTGTTATTTTTCGCCCCCCGGAACTAAACCGGAACTGAACCGAAAGCCATGAACCCGAACCCGAACCGAACCGGATAAAATTTCGGTTCGACACTCTGAAGATATAAGCGATATTACCGCGAGGTGACGGAGCTCGCAACGGTTGCTGCTGTCACACAGAAGAATGGGGTTGTAATTCAGCTCGTCTTGGATCCTTATTTTAATCATGATGTGCTCTTCTAAGAAATCGGAGCCATTTCCCGACTGTCATCGAGTGATCTTGTTCAGAACATTCCTGAATGTACCGCGTCTATGAAAGTAGCGATAACACGCCGGTTCGGGTCAGTCACCCTTCCGTCTCCGACACGAGATGCGTTGCACCTTCCCCTTTATAGTTCTATGCACACTTTCACCACACTAATCGTCCATAATCCATCTGCTCCTATTATTGGTGACAGCATTGCACCAGGCGGAAAGTAGATATAAAGCAGGGCATAAACAATTATGTGCCTGAAATACATAGGGTGAAAATCCATCCTCCGATACGTCTTGCACATAATCAATCAGTGCAATAATAGAAGGGCTTTATGCCCTATAGTTACTCACAATAGAGTTATTTCTGCAGGTGCTAGACTCTATCTCAGTCCAAGTCAACTACAAAAAACTATAGAAATGCGGGCTATGACTTCTGTGAAATTGTTTAGAAGTTCCAATGTTCTCGGTATCTTGGAACATTAGATCACAGTATCCACAATAAATGTTAACGGCGAATGACAAGGTAATCGGTACCTCGCAACCTCAAGACACTTAGTATCTCATTGTTTTTCTTTATCTTGGAATTTACTGTTTTTTTTTTCGGGACACACTCCGCTTTGGCGGTAAATTGCACACGGTGTAGAAGTTAGCGGTGAATAAGCCACTTGGAAACAAATGAGGGAACTAGAAGCGCCTGTTGCAACTTTCTGGCCACAAGACATGTAGACACACAAGATAATAGAATATTGTTACATCGACATCTTTTAAACTCTGAGATGGGTAACAATAAAAGCGGACGAACACAAAAAATCTCAATGATATTCTGTTGAGATTGGGATTTTGTTGTGTTCGTCAGTTTTTTTATCGTCCCTGTCTCAGGCTTTATACGATGTCGATTAATTACCAGCTGGCCTGCACTCTGCCACTGCGTACATGGTTACATTTTTTATTTAATCGACTCTGCGGATTTTAGAGGAATGCCTTAGCGGCAGTGGAAGTTTTCATAATATTGCCCGCGCGCAGCTGCCCAAGTTGGCAGCCGCGCGGGCCTAACGGTTACTGTGCCTACCTCCAACGCGAAAAGCCAGGGTTCGATTCCTGGGAGCGACGTATCTCTTGTTTATTCCTGCAATTTAGTGTTCTGGTAAATTACAGAATACTGCTGCTGCGTGTTCGAGGTCCGAATCTTCACGCGTCGTACATTCTACGCCGATCATTCCAGAAGCCCGAGCGTGTACATAAGGGGCTCTGCGTGGTAGCCCAAGTCAGTCTCGCCCCAGCGCTCGATCCTGCGGTTTCGCCGACATCGACGCCCGCGACGCTCTGCTGTTTTCGGCAACGCCACCTCCAGGCGTTGCCGCACTTAGTTTTCCAGGCGACGCAGGGAAGAGAGGCTGTCTCGGCGAAGTCGGGTAGCTGGAGACGCTGAACGTCGTGGCGACGGTGAGCGGGACTCACGACGGAGAGACGGCGCTGAGGGGGCGAGCGTCGGAGGTACTCCTCGATGTCATGAGGACGTTCGCCGTACCTCGGGCGTGGATCGTTCGGGTGGAACCCATTTCCGGTAGGGAAAACGGCGGTAGATATGGTCGGCCTCCCCGCAGTGGTAGCACAACGGGCGTCGATGGGCCGTTCTTCACACGTCGGTCTTCCTCGGCGAGGGTCGCTCCGGGTGGACATCCTGGACTTGTCCTTCCTGGCGTCGACGATACTGCGGTCTCGGAGGGTCTCGAGGGCGTGCCGTGGCCTGGTCGTTGGTTTGCAGGTGGACGTCGGGCTATGGCGGCATAGCTCAAAGTCGGTTCCTCTGGCGTCGTCGTGTTGATCAGAACTTCCGGTTGGAAGGCTCGGTAAACTTCCTGTCGGACGACCTTGGCGAGCGAAATCCGAGCGACGGGCGATCCAGCAGCGGGCAGCATCTTGCAGATTTCTTCCCCGACGACTTCAGGGATGATGTCACGGATGCCGGGGAGGTCGGTACCAAGGTCGGATCCGGATGTCGCCAAAGTAGTTACGCCAGGGTGTCGCTCGTAATGTCCGGCGCGTGCCAGCAGGGCACGTTCCATATCGTCGCCTCCGTGACGAACCCTTCGACAGTTTTCGGGGAATTGCGAATGAGACCGCCGAATATCTCGCTTTTCACACCCCTCATTAGGTGTCGCAGCTTCTCCTCTGTAGCCTGAGGATCGCCGCGGGCGCTCAGGCGGAGAACATCCCCGACGAAGCTGGTGATGCTTTCATTCGGGCTTTGGGTCCTTGTTCGAATGGATGTCTTCGGCTCCTCTCGCGTCGGTGCTGGCTGGTAAACGTCTTCTAGTTCTTGCTTCCACACCATGCTTGCTCGCATGAAGACGAGCGCTTCCTAGGCGCAGTGAACACCGACGACATGGCACGACGTCAACGAGACGATCCTGAGCTGCGCGCACTAATAGAGCACCTGGAAGGGCGCGGGAGTACCATGCCACGTGTTTTCTCACGAGCCCTGCCGACCTTCGCCATTCGACAAGGTGTACTCTACAAGGAGAACTTCGGGGACAACAACTTGTCGTGGCTGCTGGTAATCCCGACCGACCTTCGAGAGGAGATCTTTCAAGCCTGCCACGACGACCCGACGTCCGGACACCTTGGTTACAGCCGGACACTGGCCCGTATTCGTGAAAAGTATTACTGGCCCAAGCTCCCCAAAACCGTCCACCTATACACACGATCGTGCCACGAGTGCCAGCGACGCAAGAAACCTCCGACGAGGCCGGCCGGACTCCTGCAGCCAATTCCTCCTCCAACTGCACCCTTCCAGCAGATCGGAATGGATCTACTTGGCCCTTTTCCGCCGTCGACGTCGGGAAACCGCTGGATCATCGTCGCCACAGATTATCTCACGCGGTACGCCGAAACGAAAGCCCTTCCTTCAGGGACTGCTGTGGAAGTCGCCAAGTTTTTCATCGAGTCCATCGTCCTCCGGCACGGCGCTCCCGAAGTTCTGATCTCAGACCGTGGATCATCGTTCATGGCCCAGCTGACGCAAGAAATCCTTCGTCTCAGCCACACCAGCCATCGTCGCACCACGGCGTACCACCCGCAGACCAACGGGCTGACGGAGAGACTCAACAAGACCATCGCCGACATGATCTCCATGTACGTCGACGTGGAGCACAAGACATGGGACGAGGTGTTGCCGTACGTCACATTTGCCTACAACACGGCCGTGCAAGAGACCACCGGGGTGACACCCTTTCAACTGGTTCATGGTCGCAAAGTAACGACAATGCTGGACGCGATGTTACCCCACGAACCGGCTGTCGACGGAAGCGACGACGCCCAGGTGGTTGCCCAACGGGCAGAAGAAGTCCGTCAGCTCGCCAGACTCCGGATTAAAGCCCAACAACGTGTCGACACTGGCCGCTACAACCTTCGTCGTCGGGACGTCCACTTCCAGCCCGGAGACAGGGTGTGGGTCTGGACACCGATTCGCCGCCGTGGTCTCAGCGAGAAACTCCTGAAACGGTATTTCGGACCCTACAAGGTACTTCGTCGACTTGGAGATCTGAACTACGAGGTGATGCCCGACGGAACAAGAACATCATCACGCCGCCCACCACGACCTGAAGTCGTCCACGTCGTGCGCCTGAAGCCGTACTACGCTCGATAGGACTGTGGACCTTATGTGTTCCAAATGACTCTTTAGTTTACCGTTCTTTTTTATTTGCTTTGTTTTGTTTTGTGTTGCATCGGGGCGATGCACTTTTAAAGGGGGAGTAATGCCGCGCGCGCAGCTGGCCAAGTAGGCAGCGCGCGCGTGGCCTAACGGTTATTGTGCCTGCCTCCCACGCGAAAAGCCAGGGTTCGATTCCTGGGAGCGACGCATCTTTTGTTTATTCCTGCAATTTAGTGTTCTGGTAAATTCGAGAATCCTGTTGCGTGTTCGAGGTCCGAATGTTCTACGCGTCGAACCTTCTACGCCGATTATTCCAGAAGCCCACGCGTGTACATAAGGGGCTTCGCGTGGCGAGCCAAAGTCAGTCTCGCCCCAGCGCTCGATCCTGCGGTTTCGCCGACATCGACGCCCGCGACGCTCTGCTGTTATCTTCTGTTTCCTTTTTGTTTTGGGCACAAGTTCGCCCCATTAAACGTTTAGTTTCTTCAGTTATCATCGCCTCATCAATTGTCATTCGTGACAATATTATATGCACAATTATTGCACACCCAAACTGCGATCTAACCTTATATCTGATGAAGTGTGTTTCGAAACTGGTGAGTGATTAAAGTTTGACAGTTTCATTTGACAGCAAATTTCCATCTTGAATTGCCCGAGGAAAAAAGATAATATTTGAAATCATTATGTTTAAATCAGTACTGTTGATTTGATCTCCTCCCCCGCCCCTTCAACTCCCCTTAACCATATCTGTCTAACAAACACCCCGTCCTGCTTTGCCCACCTCAGCTTACGCTGAAAAAGTTTACGGACTAGAACACTTATCCTAAACACGGCACACAACACAAAAACGTGCAGTATCGCCGCAACAAATTGCTGCTGCCGAAATATGAAGATATTACCGGAGACTGAAAACAAAAAGGGGTAAAAGGAGTTCCTTGTGGGATTCCCTCCAACGAGAGCATTTCCGCGGAGAAAAGATATACCCTTTCTGGTGTCTCACTTCATCTCGCTATACTCTATTCCTTCGAGCTTATTTATTACATTTTTCTTAGCATCGTGCCAGGTGAACGAAACTGCCCCGCTGCCCTTTCCATCGCACCTCTTCGCCATCGGCGCGCCAAGCTCGCACGCACGCGGCGGCGCGGGAGTCGAGGCGGGCTGCTCAGCGTCTATGAAATATCGAGCTCTTTAGCCGTGGTGGTTGGGAGCCTATTTCTCCTCGACCCGGAGTTCGCGACGGCTCCTTTTCCCGTCCTCGAAGGAACCTGCCCAAGTGCGAACCGTACCGTCACGGCCGGCGCGCTAGCTCTCCGTCTTCAACGGCGCGGAGCGGATTATGATGAAGAGGCGATCGGTCGTCTCCTCCGGTTTGAGGCAACAACGTGGGCCTGGAAAGAAAGCGACGGCGGCACCGGATGACCAGAGAGCCGGGAGACGCGGCTCGCGCTTCCGCGGGAAGGAAGGACCATTGATATTCCGTTTTTTGACTCTCAAGAGGGGAAACGCGTCTGAAATCATACTTCTATAAAAAGATATAAATAAATAGCACTACGTTGTATGGCCTTTGCCGAGGCCGTCGCCCTCGCTGCTGCTTCACTGACCTCTTTCCTTTTTTCTAGATCTGTGTCAGCGCTTGCGGCATAATGACATAGTCTGTGCGCCCGCTCGCTCGCTCGTTCGCTCGTGTGGCGACCGGAGTCGCAGGGCGTGGAACGGGGGCTCGTTGACAACGACGAACTAGAGACCTGTGGTCGCTGGACCGTGTGGCGCGTGCATAAATTTTAGAGTAGAGTGGTGTCTCGTTCTCTCGCCTCTGCTCTCTGGACTTGATACGTGCCAGTGATTTTGGGTAGTGCTTTGTTTCATATCTCCGTTTTCTGCGTGCTGTTTTATGGGTGTTAGCGTTTGAACGGCAATGAAGACGGGAGACTGCGGAAGGCGGAGAAAACAGGGAGAGGAGCGGTAGAAAAAAGCATGGACGTCGGTATAATTTTTTTTTTTTTATTCTCGGTGGTGTTTGTTTTGCAGGCTGAACGACGGGTGCGTGGTTCCCGGCGTTGTAAGGAAAACTTGAACACGAATATTTTATATACTTCAGCAGGGAAACTTTGAAGTTCCACAATCTTTCCGCCACCCTCGCACACTAACGCGGGTGTAAGTGCGATAAGGACGCGCAGGAATGAATGAAAGAGGGGCATGTCCTTCTTCACTCTCTGCGCCAGGCGTACTGTGTAGGCGATTGTTTAACATTTTAATGAGACTGTTCACCGGAACGTCATTGATATTTGTTTCTTTTATTATTTTTAGGAAGTTGATGAACCGTAGATGGGTTATTTCCAGAATAGTATATCGAAAAATTGCGAGGAAGCTCGTGTAAGTTGGAGATAGTTAAAACGCGACATCCACGAAGGGGACAGCAGATAGCACAAACACGCGTGTAAGGGGTCCTAACCTCTTCGCCTTGTTTTCTGTGTATGTTCTATTACGCTTATCTAGTATGGAGTTTTAATTGCGCTATAAATGTATGACGTCAAAAAATTGTCGTGTTGGCAAAATTGTAGTTTTTGTATATCCTTTCAGTTACGCTGGCTTTACGATGGACTGAGCAATATTTTACAAGAATTGGTTTACTTGTTGCATTCAGTTTGTCTACAGAACGCGCCTAAAATAATGAGATTTTCTCTCTGTTTGGATCCATCATCTCATCGTCCCTGGAACATCTAGTATATTTTCTTTTTTATTCCCAGAACTCAAATACGGGTTCGTTGGTGTAGAGCTATGCTAATCCTCCTTCGCCTTTCCTCTGCCCCCTAGACGCTACGTACCGCTTACACCCAAAGAGGGTAGTCTGCGAAAAACCCTGAATGTAGGAGTTATCACCTACTACTAACATCCTCACTGTTCGTTCCCCCCAGTATCTTTATCTTTCAAATAGAATTATGATCATGCGATCATTTTGTGACTGACCCTGTATGTTCAAAAGTTCCAGTAATAATCTCAAAAAAGTTATAAAGTACATAGTATAAGTTTTCGGTATGTTTAAATACCACGAATTTACTGTCACTGTCATAATTAATCAAATAAATAATAAACAAATCATTAAAAGCGCCATTATTTAAAATATGCTTGACTTCTTTTAACACCCTTCTGCTCTGGCGTTCCCTTATACAACAATGGGTTTTTTTCTTGTCCTTTTAATTAAACAAAGGACGGTCCAAGAAGTTCAAGAATCCAACCGAAAAAGTTTGAGTTACAAATAAACACACAGTTTATATTTGTTTATGTGATTGGTAGGAACAGCGCAAAAAGACGTAGGACGAGGTCGAAGAAACACACAGACAGGGCGCTGACTTACAACTGAAAGTTTATTGCTCTGTAAACAAAGAAATAAACACAGAAAGGCGGAAAGGGAGAGAACAAACAGATCAAACCAATAACATACGGCATCACCCACGCCCACGCACCGTCACACAAACCTGCCACACTTTCTTAGAAAAACTACCTCGTCATTCGCAAGGGCAACAGAAGGAGCGCTCACACACGTGTCAGCTCCGATAGACGCCATAAAAAATGCTTCGTCCATCTCCCTCGCAGTCTTGTTTTTGTGACGTGACAAAATCTTTATATCTGTTGCCCTTGCGAATGACGAGATAGTTTTTCAAAGAAAGTGTGGCAGGTTTGTGTGACGGTGCGTGGGCGTGGGTGATGCCGTATGTTATTGGTTTGATCTGTTTGTTCTCTCCCTTTCCGCCTTTCTGTGTTTATTTCTTTGTTTACAGAGCAATAAACTTTCAGTTGTAAGTCAGCGCCCTGTCTGTGTGTTTCTTCGACCTCGTCCTACGTCTTTTTTGCGCTGTTCCCACCAATCACAATGTACCACCAACTAGCCCAACTACATGCCTTGCTGTTGTTTATGTGAGTTTGGTGCGTTAAGAGTGAAGCGCGAATACGCGTTGAACCGCCCGCGAGAACTCGAGACGACCTCCTTTCAAGAGTGACCCATTAAACAGGCTCTGCGGAAGCTCGCGAAAAAAAAACTGGAATTTTTGTGCGAATATAGATAGAAAAGATGCATACAAGCCCTTTCCGTTTATCCTGTCCGAAATATTGTCACGAATGGCAAGTGATGATGCGATAATAACTGACGAAACTAAACGGTTCATGGGGCGAAATTGTGCCCAAAAGTAAAACGGAAACAGACGATAATAACAGAGCGTCGCGGGCGTCGAAAGCGGCGAAGCAGCAGGATCGAACGCTGAGGCGAAACTGACTCCGGCTCGCCACTCGGAGCCACTTATGTACATGCGTGGGTTTCTTGAACAATCGGCCTGGAAGGTTCGGCGTGTAGAACATTCTCACCTCGAATCAAGCAACACGGTTCTCGAATTTGCCAGAACAGTACATTAGAGTCAACAAAAATGCGTCCCCGCGGCCAGGAATCGAAGCCTGGATTTCTGCGTGGAAGGCACGCGCGATAACCGTTAGGCCACGAGCGCGCTGCCTGCTTGGCAAGCTGCGCTCGCGGCATTATTCCCTTCTTTAAAAAGTGCATCGTCCCGATGCAGCACAAAACAAAACAAAGCAAACAAAAAGTAACAGGTCAAGCCACAATTCGCAGTTCACTTTGGAACACATAAGGTCCACAGTCCTATCGATCGTAGTACGGCTTCAGGCGGACGACGTGGACGACTTCGGGTCGTGGCGGGCGTCGTGCATGATGTGCGTGTTCCGTCGGGCATCACCTCGTAGTTCAGATCGCTGAGTCGACGAAGCACTTTGTAGGGTCCGAAGTAGCGCTTGAGGAGTTTCTCGCTGAGACCGCGGCGTCGTATCGGTGTCCACACCCACACCCGGTCTCCGGGCTGGAAGTGGACGTCCCTGCGACGAAGGTTGTACCGGCGTAGCGTCGACTCGTTGTTGCTCTTGAATCCGGAGTCTGGCGAGCTGACGAACTTCTTCCGCCCGTTGAGCAGACCACCTGAGCGTCGTCGTTGCCATCGTCAGCTGGTTCGTGGGGTAGCATGGCGTCCAGCATCGTCGTAACTTTCCGGCCATGTACCAGTTGAAATGGTGTCATTCCCGTGGTCTCTTGCACCGCCGTGTTGTACGCAAACGTGACGTACGGCAACACCTCGTCCCATGTCTTGTGCTCCACGTCGACATACATGGCGATCATGTCGGCGATAGTTTTGTTTAGCCGTTCTGTTAGTCCATTTGTCTGCGGGTGGTACGCAGTGGTTCGACGGTGACCGGTGCCACTGAGACGAAGGACGTCTTGCGTCAGCTGGGCCATGAACGAAGATCCACGGTCTGTGATGAGGACTTCAGGGGCGCCGTGCCGGAGGACAATGGACTCGATGAAGAACTTAGCGACTTCAACAGCCGTACCTGATGGGAGGGCCTTCGTCTCGGCGTAACGTGTGAGATAATCGGTGGCGACGATTATCCAGCGGTTTCCCGACGTTGACGGCGGGAAAGGGCCAAGTAAATCCATTCCGATCTGCTGGAACGGCGTGGACGGGGGAGAAATCGGATGCAGAAGTCCTGACGGCTTCGTCGGCGGTTTCTTGCGTCGCTGACACTCGTGGCATGATCGAGTGTAGAGGTGAACGGTCTTCGGCAGCCTCGGCCAGTAGTACTTTTCTCGAATCCTGGCGAGCGTCCTGCTGTAGCCAAGGTGTCCGGCTGTTGGGTCGTCATGGCATCCTTGGAAGATTTCTTCTCGAAGGCTGGAAGGAATAACCAACAGCCATGCTGTGCTGTTGTTGGCGAAGTTCTTTTGTACAGCACCCCTTGCCGTATGGAGAAGGTTGGCAGGATTCGTAAGAAAGCACGGGGAACCGTACTCGCTTGTCCCTCTAGGTGCTCGATGAGCGCTCGTAGTTCAGGGTCGTCTCGCTGGAGTGCGGCCATGTCGTTGACATCCAGAGCGCCGAGGAAACACTCATCATCGTCGTCTTCGATGCAGGCAGGACTGGCAACGACTGGGGCCCTTGACAGGCAGTCGGCGTCATTGTGCTTCCGGCCGGACTTGTACACCACGGTCATGTCGAACTCCTGCAGTCGTAGGCTCCAGCGGGCGAGGCGTCCGGAGGGGTCCTTCAGGTTGGCGAGCCAGCAGAGCGAGTGGTGGTCGGTGACAACGCGGAAAGGACTTCCATACAAATATGGGCGGAACTTTGTTATTGCCCAGACGACAGCAAGGCACTCCTTTTCAGTCGTTGAGTAGTTCGTCTCTGCCTTGGATAGCGTCCGACTCGCGTATGCGATGACTCGCTCTGCCCCGTCTTGCATTTGGACCAGTACCGCGCCGAGTCCGGTGTTACTGGCGTCCGTGTGGATCTCTGTTTCAGCGAACTGGTCGAAATGGCCAAGAATCGGGGGCGTCTGGAGTCTTCGTTTGAGCTCGTCGAATGACCGCTGGTGTTCTTCTGTCCATTCAAACTTCACGGCGTCCTTCGTGAGGTTCGTCAGGGGTGCAGACAGCTTGGCGAAGTCCCGAACAAATCGTCTGTAGTAGGCACAGAGTCCGAGGAATCTTCTCACGGCCTTCTTGTCAGACGGCGGCGTAAACGCAGCTACGGCGCGGGTCTTCTCGGGGTCAGGAAGAACACCTTTGTTGTTCACGACGTGGCCAAGGAACTTAAGTTCACCATAGGCGAATCGACACTTTGTTGGCTTGAGTGACAGGCCGGCGGTCTTGATGGCTTGAAGCACGGCTCGAAGTCGTCTCAGGTGTTCGTCGAAATCTTGTGAGAATACCACGACATCGTCCAGGTAGACGAGGCAGCTCTGCCATTTCAGACCTGCCAGCACGGTGTCCATGACACGCTGGAAGGTGGCTGGTGCTGTACAAAGTCCGAACGGCATCACTTTGAACTCGTACAGTCCGTCGGGAGTGACGAAGGCAGTTTTCTCGCGGTCGCGTTCGTCGACTTCGATCTGCCAGTAGCCACTCTTCAGGTCCATCGACGAAAAATATCGGGAGTGGCGCAGTCGGTCTAACGTATCGTCGATGCGGGGGAGCGGATAGACGTCCTTCTTCGTCACAGCATTCAGTCGCCGATAGTCCACGCAGAACCGCAGGGTCCCGTCCTTCTTCTTTACAAGGACGACTGGAGACGCCCACGGACTTCTTGAGGGTTGAATGATGTCGTCGTCGAGCATTTCCTGGACTTGGTCTTGAATCACATTCCTTTCCTTTAAGGAGACTCGATAAGGCGACTGGTGGACAGGGAGCGCGTCGTCGTCAGTAATAATGCGATGTTTCGCCATTGGTGTTTGGCGTACCTTCGACGACGTCGCAAAGCAGTCGCGGTATTCGGCGAGGAGGTTAATCAGCTGCCGGCGCTTAGGAGCTGGGAGCTCGGGGTCGATGTCGAGCTGCGGTGGCGACGTGCTCTTCTGCTGTGATGACGAGGTTTCCTCAGAGATTGCGGTGACGACGGCTGGCGTCTGAAGCTCTTCGACGTGGCCCACGGAGGTACCCTTCGTTAGGTGCTGCGGCTCCTCTCGAAAGTTTGTCACGAGAACAGTTGTACGTCCTTCTTGGAGATCCGTTACGCCTCGTGCGACGCCAATTCCTTTTTCAAGGAGCAGTTGGACGCTGCCTTCCAGAAGAGCTTCACCGTGCATGGCTGCGTCGGTTATGACGGCGACGAAAACACTCGACCGCGGCGGCAGATTCACATGGTCGGCAATAACTCGGATCGCAGATGACGTCGTGTTGGTCTCCATCGGCGGCAGAACGGGCTTTCGCAGTGTCAACTGGTTTGCCCCGAGGTCGATGACGGCGCCATACTCGCAGAGGAAGTCCATTCCGAGGATAACGTCCCTCGCACAGTCTTGCAGAACGACGAACTTCACAGGGCACGTCTCACCGTGGATCACGACGCGAGCAGTGCATCTTCCGACTGGTGTAATGAGGTGTCCTCCGGCGGTTCGTATTTGAGGTCCATCCCACGGCGTCATGACTTTTCGAAGGCGGCGGGAGAGCCTCCCACTCAAGACTGAGTAGTCTGCTCCGGTGTCCACGAGTGCCGATGCGTCGAGGCCGTCGATAACACACGTTTAGGTTGTTGGACACCGTTGCAGGGTCGTCGTTACGATGCGGGGCGTCGGGCGAGTGGGAGCGCTCCGGCGTTCTTGGAGGCTCTTTGCTTCGGTCGTCTTCGGCAACGCCACCTCCAGGCGTTGCCGCACTTAGTTTTCCCGGCGACGCAGGGGAGAGGGCTCTCTCGGCGAAGTCGGGGAGCTGGAGACGCTGAACGTCGCGGCGATGGTGAGCGGGATTCACGGCGGAGAGACGGCGCTGAGGGGGACGAGCGTCGGAGGTACTCCTCGATGTCATGAGGGCGTTCGCCGTACCTCGGGCGTGGATCGTTCGGGTGGAACCCACGCAGCCCCATTTGCCGGTAGGGACAACGGCGGTAGATATGGTCGGCCTCCCCGCAGTGGTAGCACAACGGGCGTCGATCGGCCGTTCTCCACACGTCGGTTTTCCTCGGCAAGGGTCGCTCCGGGCGGACGTCCTGGACTTGTCCTTCCTGACGTCGAGGATACTGTGGCCTCGGAGGGTCTCGTCGAGGTGGCGCCGTGGCCTGGCGGTTGGCTTGCGGTGGACGTCGAGCCATGGCGGCGTAACTCAAAGTCGGTTCTTCTGGCGTCGTCGTGCTGATCGGAACCTCAGGTTGGAAGGCCCGGTGAACTTCCTCTCGGACGACCTCGGCGAGCGACAGTGAGGACGGGCGATCCGCAGCGGGGAGTATCTTGCGGAGTTCTTCCCGGACGACTTCACGGACGATCTCCCGAAGGCTGTCGACACCGCTGGTATTCATGTCCAGAAGGGAAGCAGCGATAGTTGGGGCAGCAGGCGCGCCGGCGATTCGGTGGTAGTGGCTTTCTCGGGCTGTCATGGCGCGCTCGATATTGGTGGCTTCGGTTACAAAACCATTATAGTGTTTTAGTAGATCGTGCAGTCACTCCCGCTGCGCTATCCGCTAGCCGCTACGGCCTCCGCTATATGTAGCGTAGCGGAACCACCATTTTAAGTTTTAGCAGAACGTTCGCCACCCGCTATGAATTACAGCGTTACGAGAGCTAACGCCACGCCGCTAGCGGCTCTTTCGGACACTAAGGCTTGCGTAAAACAGATTTCTAAAGCAATTCTTTGCAATTGTTTGATTAACGTCGTTATCTTAATAGAATATTTTGTTCTTTATTGAATAACGTGCTAATCGTTGCTTTTTTTGTAAGGAAATGTCTATTATGTTTGTAATTGAATACGACACGGCCAAGTTGTCCAAGCCAATCCGATATGAGCCAAGCGCCAAAGCCACCGAGAAAAATCTTCAAAAATAGATGACAACAACCTTAGCTCTTCTGTTGCGTCGTTTGTTCACTGAAAATGAAACGCCACGGAAATCCCTCATATCCGCCTGCTCGCTCGCTTCCTTGGTCGGTTTTGTCCTCACGACAAAGCGGCCGAGCAGGAGGCCGCACCCTTCGCTCACAGCACCACGGACATCAAGCTTTTTTTTTCTTCTTTTTTTTTCTTTTTTCCGTGGCAGTATTTAGCATGTTCGCCATCAATCGCTACCTGTTGCAGTCGCAGAACGCCTTTGTCGCGGCTACTTCTTGCAGCAGCAAGATGTAATCCACCCTCAGAAACACGATTGCGAAGCGCACAGACCTGACAGGCGCGGCGTGGCGGCCATCTTGAATTGAGGCCCTCGCTGGCTCTCCCTTATCTCGCCAAGTCTCGTTCTCGCGAGACCCACGCTAGCGCGCCGCGCTACGCGCCTCGCTATTTTGGTCTGATAGCGCGCCGCCGCTAGCCTCCGCAGCTCCGCAATGTTTCCGCTAGCAGCGAGCATGCGCAGTAGCGTCGTCACTCTAGCGTATAGCGTAGCGGGAGAGCCCAAACGATCTACTAAAACTCTCTATTGACAGTCGTTGGGGGATCGCGTACCAGTCCTCCGAAAATGTTACCCTTCACGCCACGCATGAGAGCGCGAAGTTTCTTCTCCTCGGCGGCTTCCGGATCGGACCGGGCGCTTAGACGCAGGACATCTTCGACGAAGCTTGTCAAGCTTTCGTTGGGGCCCTGCACCCTTGTTCGAAGAAGGTCCTCCGCTCGCTGCCGACGGTGGTGGTTGATAAACGTCCGCTTCAGTTCAGCGGCGCATGGCTCCCACGAAGTAAAGGAGGCTTCGTGATTCTCAAACCAGTGCCTCGCGGTGCCTTCAAGCGCGATGTAGAGGTTCTGGAGGCGGTGCTCATCCGTCCATTCGTTGTGGCGGGCTACACGTTCATACTGATGCAGCCAGTCCTCTACGTCTTCGTGAGCTTCACCGTGAAAGGGCGTCGGAGTGCGGGGAGTGACGGGCAGGATGACGACGAGGTGGGGTAGTCATCGTCGCGGTCCGCTTCTTTGATTTCTGAGGCAGGGGTCCAAGTTCCGGGGGTAGGCCTTGGTTACGGCGACTTGACCGGGCCTTGGTCTGGTCTTCTGCGAAGGGTTGCCTCCCGGGGCTGAGTACGTCACTTGGCTGGCGTGTTTTTGGAGGGGTACGGTCCACGGGCATAAAATGCAAATACCCCGCACCTCCACCAAAATGTCACGAATGACAAGTGATGATGCGATAATAACTGACGAAACTAAACGTTTAATGGGGCGAACTTGTGCCCAAAAGTAAAAGGAAACAGAAGATAATAACAGAGCGTCGCGGGCGTCGAAAGCGGCGAAGCAGCAGGATCGAACGCTGAGGCGAAACTGACTCCGGCTGGCTACTCGGAGCCCCTTATGTACACGCGTGGGCTTCTGGAACAATCGGCGTGGAAGGTTCGGCGTGTAGAACATTCTGACCTCGAATCAAGCAACACGGTTCTCGAATTCGCCAGAACAGTACATTAGAGTCAACAAAAATGCGTACCCGCGGCCAGGAATCGAACCCTGGCTTTCTGCGTGGAAGGCACGCGCGATAACCGTTAGGCCACGAGCGCGCTGCCTGCTTAGTCAGCTGCGCTCGCGGCAATATTCGTTATGGCAGAAAAAGAAGTCAACCTTTAAGGAGTAAAACAATCACAAGAGTCCAAACAAGAGGGATAGACAGTTGTGACAAAAACGCAAGCAATTTTCAGTTACCTAGCATGAGCAAAACAATGCTTTCCACCTAACGGAAGTTCACACGATTCAAGATGACGACAACTTCACGGAAGAGAAGTACTATCAGCCAAATTTGGGGAGCCATTTTATTGGCAACTAAATACATAATAGTGTCAATATTAGCATTTAGCTAAACGTTTTGACTTGACGCTTAGGAGCATCGATGTCGTTGCATTATTTTACAATAAATATATTTTTATTCAATGATTCAACATAAAAATGATTGAACACTTAAAATTAGTATTTTCTTGTTTATAGACTATTCCTCTTCGGTGAAAAGAGAAAGAGAAATCTCGCCGCGAAATGTGGTCAATTTTGGCGGTACAGACCACCAAACTGCCCAAACGTTGAGAACAGCCGATTTGCTGTCTGCTATGGGAATCTGGCGCGTGCCCTCTCCCTCTGTTACCTCGCCAACTCTATTAGCCGCCAGGATGTATGCATCTAGCGCTACAGTCGGAAACAAAAATGGCACTGTCCAGGGAGCCATTAGTAGAATGGGCTGCAGGCAACGGTAGCCAAAGAAATGTTAGTGCGGGAGGGTCCTGAACATCGGATTATCGCTTCAGAGCCAATGAGATTGCCATAAGAAGGCCGAAAGATGATTAACGAGGCAAGAAGCACAAACGGCATACGTGGCCTATGACGTTTCTGCGTTTTCTTGGCTGTCGCTGACCATTCGCGCTTTCAGCTCGTTGCTCGCCCTCCAGCGGCGGAAACGGAAAGCGCTCTAGTGAGGTGACCCTGGTTCTCCTGGTCTGCTGGCACGGCGGAACCACTCGCGATCATGGCTCGCAAACGGTCATTTCTGAATGCTGACAACACTCTTCACTCTCTAAATGGAGTTCTGCAGCTGGTATGGGATAGCACCTTACTAGAGATGTTTAGTATTTCGTATAGAAGCAAATGCAAGCGCCTTGCGATTAAGTTAGAGTTGCACGCTCCACGCGGAGTGTGCGCGTCGTCGCCATGCGCCAATCCCAAGACCGCGAATTTCGGTTCCGCGCACGCGCAGTCTGGTACACGGACTGTTAACGCAAACATAGGTAAATTGCGTTCGCTCGTATACGCAATACTAAAATGTACTATACTGTTTTACCGCTTCTTCAAAGCCATCGAAACTTGCTGTAAAGTGCAGACGTGCAAACGTGTAGGCGTTCTTTAGAATCTTAAAGGCAGAGGTTGGCAAAACGACGGTGCGGAAAAATTGCAGAACAATAAATTTATTTAAATTTTTTTTGTGCGTGTTTGGGGGGAGGGGGGCATTTGGTTCGGAAAGATAGGGGGAGAATTTGAAAGTTTTGCCGATTGTCATCGCGACTTTAAGAGCACCATATGATTTACTAACAATTAATCTCGTTTTATGTGGATTCTTTACACTAGCTAAAATGTTTCCATTTAATTTAGGCTATATTTTTCTATAACTTGTTAAGTATAAATGCTCCAGTTGAAAGCATTGAAGATAATTTTGCAACATTAGAGTGCCATAGTTTTTTGCGCTTTTGAAGTTAAATCACAAGCAACAAATCATATTAGAGCTCGGAAGATCTAGGTATCACAATATTTCAAATATACTCTAATTTGCACAAATAGCGGCAATTTAGGCGCTCAATCAACGCAACAATCACAAAAATACGCGGTTTAACCATTATGATAATATTCTTCACAAAAAGTCTCACTTCGATTTCTTTTAGTATGTGAAAAGCTTGGACATCGTTATCAAGACTGACATAAACACTGGATGTAATGTGAAGTTCCATGCATCAGGCGTTGCCTTAAAAAGAACAGATATTTTTGCTTAACTCGAATTTCGTTTCCGTGTTTTAGTAGTAAAAACAGCCTTTCTTATTTTGTAATTTTTTTGACATGTTATAAACTCTTCACGCTTGGCGTTATTTTGTGAGAATTTGATTGATTCTGTTATTCTTGTTCTGGGAATTAATACTAAAGCAATCAATCACCTAAATGTTCTAAACCCTATAAAAGAGCCCACCGTTGATTATTAATGCGAAAGCATTAACTGATCCATGGAGCGAGCCGACGTCATCAGTTTGAAGCGCGAAAATGGCACCTAGTTTCCCTGATCCCAAAGGTCCCATTGGCTGGCGCGCGGCGACGAGGTTCCCATTGGCCGCTGCACGCGTCACTTTCTACGATTTCTGCCAGATGGTGCTGCGTGTCCGCGCAGCCAGCGCGCCGATAAAACTAACCGCCGCAACTCCATGCCGATATATACGGGCCCGCGCCAGTTAAAACGGACACATTAGGGAGTTTTAGAATAGCGCGCGCTAAAGCTTTTTGCACGCAAAGAATAGCGTCGTCGCCATTGCACATGCTTTGAGCGCAAACGAGGTTTTGCGCTTTGCGTGCTCAATTTTAGCGTGCGCTATTTCTTGGAAATAGCGTGCGTACGCAAAGAGTCTTTGCGCTTCTCCAAGGAGGATTCGGGATGAGATGTTGTCTAAAGCCAAGACGAGCAGAGTTAAAAAAATGGCGGGTTCCAGGATTATGTCGACGGCTGCTTTGGCGGCGTCGTGACTGCGACGTCGGCGGCATCCTCGCGACTGCGATTTTCAATACGGGACGACCTTGTACTCGGTTTGGCAACGATCACCGGCAACTTGATGCTTGCGACGCGCGAACATTTCTCGGCGAAGGTACGATGTGCGAAGGTCAGTACACGAGACCTCTCTTGCCGAGGCGACGCAAGCGGACATGACCGGTGAACCGCTCGCGTCGCATTCTCATGTTTAAACAAATCTGAAATGGTTCTCTGGACCAAAAACTTGTTTTTTTATAAAGTTACAGCATTTCGGGTGGGAAATAAAAATTGACTGTATCTTGGTGGCGTCGCAAGCGCGAGATGCTTGGGCTTTTGCGTCGCGACGGAGAAACGCTATTCTAAAACTCTCTTGCGTCGCTAATACAAGCGCTAAATTTAGCGCTAGCGTTCGCTAAAAATGCGTACGTTATTTTAAAACTCCCTATTGGCGCGTGCTTGGAGGCTTCTGCTCGTCTCGCCGCCGACCAACGTGCCGTCGCCCCCATCATCCACATTGTCGGCGGTGCTTCTGCTCGTCGCGCCACCAACGAACATGACGCCGCCTCCAGCAACCACATTGTCGGCGGTGCTCCTGCTCGTCTCGACGCCGACGAACATGGCGCCGCCTCTAGTATCCATATCATCGAACATTCATGCTTTCGCATTCACAACTCATAAGAAGCGCTGAGGTGTCTCCCGACTTTTTCAAAGCACAATTATCTGAGTCAAAAAAGGCAGCCACAACGCACGAATACCGGTGCAGAATTTTTCAATATATGCAATGTTCTATATTACCCCTATTGTGTATGAAAGACCCTGTCTGCAAAGAAACACGGAGCTCTCCAAAATATTTTGAAGTGCCGGGGTCGGTCACGTTTGTCATAAAATGAAGTTTCCGCGAACAATTTCCTTTAGCTTAATAACTACGCTGTCGGACACATCTCGAATTAGAAGAGAAACCGAAGTTAACAGCTATACGAAGAAATAAATCTGAAATAGAAGTTACTTTAGGTTTCGTTCTTGAATTCAAACGTGCCTCCTAGCGTAAATTGTACGCTGTACACCATTTCGTTTCCAAGATAACAAGGTGACCTGCGGGCCTAGCACCCTATCTTTCTTGTATAGGCGGAAACACTTTGTGTCGCTCAGTGAAGCCAGCACACCAGACAGGCTCAGCAACTGGTATACCCGCACGCATCTGCGACCCTCACTATAACCGCCATCTTGGAAAAGGTGCAGCGCCACCTATAGACAGTTGGAGTCGCGAATACGAAACGCAAGCGTCTTAAAAGCGTCCGTGGCGCATCAGAAAAGAAGGCGCACACAACCAAAGGGCAAACACAGAAAACGCCCAGAAAACGTGTGATGACGAGGCGGTCAAGCGAGTCACTGGTTAAGATCGGGGGAAAACAAATACATGTCGGAGCATATGAAGGATAAAAACAAACGAGGTTAGCGAAGAGCAGACCAATTTGCATGCCATATTCACAGCTTTCAAGGATCGCCATTGCTGGGTACTGACGGTTATTTCTACCTACTGGTTTCTTTGAACTACAACATCCGCTGCGTCACACTAACATTGCAATACAAACGCTCGCGGCACATACAATTCTGGCATGGCCGTGAATGACGTCATATGCAAGCTATGTATGAGAAGTATTCACTGGCGGCCATAACTGTGTGCGCGACTGCTGAGCGCGTGCTAACGGCGAGTTTTTGCAGTTATTTTGCAACGTCCATTCCCCACCATCAAGACTGCCGCTTTTAGCAGCCTTAATGGCAGCGCCTTCTAAAGATGGGCTTTAAACATCGCCCTCAAATATGGCGTCCAGTGAATACCCCCTATACCGTACTCTGTTCACCCTTAAGACTGCAGCCATAAAGCCCCTCTATCCTGGGAAAAGTGGCGCCATTCATATTTGTAGAAATGCTCGAGGCACGTGCCGCGCGCCACTTCTGGGAAATGCACTGGCTTCTGAAATCTAGCCCAGTGCTGCGCTGTGCCGCCATGATCTTCCCAAGGGATGCACGTTGCACGTGCCTCGTGCATCGACGAACCTTGCGCTACTTTTGAAACATGAAGGAACTTTATGCAGCCAAAGCTACAAGCGCCAGCTAGCGCGTGTTCCTGGCTTTGAGATGCGCATTTATGCATTTCTAGCACGAGTGCTCGTTCTGCGGAAGACCGCTTCAAAGCAGCGACCTCGAGCTCTCGCGCCAGTGGCATTGGATGCAGACTTAGTTTAAAGGGATGCAGGAACCAAACATTTCAGTGTCTATAGACCCTTTCCGGAATTCAGTCTGGCGAACTTTGATCACTATCATCATCTGAAAAATGGCATATGTGCTATACTAATGGCGGCCTTCTGTTTACTGATGAAGGAAGAAGTTGAAGATGCTCCTCAGCAGATGATTCGATGCCTTTATATTCTAGACGTTAGCGCTGACGTCAATCAGGAATTGGATGCAAGAGCTGCGTAAGCGTTCATTTCTAACTCGGCCGCAGTCCATGGCCGCAGTCAATCTGTTAGTAGCGCACACTCGGCTTCAAAGCCCCAACCTTTATGTAGAGAATTTTACCAAGGCATCTATGTGGGCTGGCGCTTCGTTCTGACTGGTTGCATCTTTAACGCCATCGACACTGAAAGAGATTTAAAAGGAAATGTACAGTGGAGCGGGCATTCTCGTTTACCGTTGACTTGCGAAAGTGACGGTGCCCCATAAAATACTGCAGACGACAGGTGCATTGCCGCCATTAGTACAGTAAAAGTGAAACTGCCATTTGAATCACCAGATGGCACTACGAATTCGGAAAGGGTTTATTAGCTCGGAGATATTTTGGTGGTGCCCTCCTATGGTTCCCTTTCGTGACGTCATTACCTTGCGAACAACGAGTTCGATGGTGTTTGTTATTAGCATGGTGGAAGCCAGAAAGCATTGCGCTCTTAAAGCAATACTGCTAACACCGATTCAAACTAATCGTCTTTATTTCCGTCGATGACCAAATCTTTTGCTGACGTCAAATTCAGAATTCAGACAATCGTGGCAGGCCGACCACAGTGACGCTTCTGATCTGTGCACTTCGCCAATAATGTAGTGGCGCACGATCTTTCCATTACCCAGCAGCCGCCGGTGTGCGCGAGCACACGCAACGAAATTGACGTCATAGTTGTGGGGCTCTGGGGAAAGGGAGAGTAAAGACATGCTTTTCCTTTCCACAGTGGGGTCTGGTGTAAAGGGTAAGTGATTAATTGTTCTAACAAGCACGTAGCTTTTACTTGGGAGATCAAAAACTTGTCTTTCTTCTCATTGGGGTCAGAGCCCATATATTTCACTGTCATCTTAAGCGCGGATGAGAGACTATGACGTCAATTCCGTTGCGTGTGCTCGCGCACACCAGCGGCTGCTGAGCTCGTGGAAAGAACGTGCACCACTTATTATGTACACT
>JAZHYW010006264.1:0-26251 GCA_037355805.1 Ixodes ricinus
ACCCCGCAGGGGGCACCTGTGAAAGCAGGTGTTTGGAGAGTGGCGTCTCCACGGACCCCGAGCCATGCGGGTTCGCCCGCCCACGTCTGGCTGTGCGTGGCTTTCCCGTGTCTGGGGAAAAGGGCATCCTGGTGGTTGAGCCGAGCCCGGGGTAGGTTTGGACCCTTCGGGGCCCCCGGGCGAGGCAATACACCACTTCGGCCCCCGCTTCTCATAGACGGGAGTCCTGGTAAGGCCCGGCCAGGATGATTCAGTCTAGTCGCCTTTTCTTCTACTATCCCCTCCGATCTTTCACTTTTACCTTTCCTGTTTCCTTTACTTCTCTCTCACTTATCTTACTCCTTTTTCACCCCTCTTTGGCGGCAAGGGCTAACCTTGGGTGGCAATGGACCTCTGTCTTGACCCACACTTGGGTATAGTTTCCCGGCAGCACTGTTAGCGTAACGTCTCCAGCCAAGCCCTTCTTGTTATGGTGCGTTACCTAACCCCTTGTTGGGCTCGGTGGTGGGCGGTGCACCGCGGATTCTGAACACTCTTTGCCCTCCTATGGCGCCCCACCCTCCAAACCCCGTTCAGGGCACGCCTTTAAAAGGCGCTGCCTTGAACAAAAAACCATTGAAAAAGAATCCAAGGAAGAAACCTTTACAAAGTTTTTTGTCATTCATTCGCTGGATGAACAGAAATCAGTTGCAAAGCTATCACCCTTTGTTGTAGCTAAAGTTCTCGAGCACCTTGTAGGGTTCTCCTATAAGGCTAAGAAGCTCCACTGTGGAGACCTCCTTGTGGAGGTAGAAACAAAAAAACAAAGTGAAGCACTCTCCAAGATGACCAACATTGTTGACTTGAAAGTGTCGGTGAGCCCTCACCGTACACTTAACACCATTCGTGGTGTCCTCTCTGAGGATGACTTCCTTCATACCAGTGAGGACGAACTTCTTGAGGGCCTCGAAGGCTCTGGTGTCGTCGCCGTCAAACGAATAATGTTTAAAAAGAATGGTGAAGAAATTCCCTCAAGCATGTTATTTTGACTTTCGAGAGGCACACTCTACCAGAGACAATAAAAGCAGGGTACCTTAATTGCCGCATCCGCCCTTATGTCCCCAACCCACAGCGGTGCTTCCGTTGTCAGCGTTTTGGCCACGGATCACGCAGCTGTCGCGGAAGGGAGACATGTGCAAAGTGTGGAAGTCAAGGCCACGTCTCCGACATTTGCGAGGCCGTGGCCCATTGCGCTAACTGCGGTGGACCACACCCTGCTTACTACCGCAGCTGTCCTCTCTTTCAGCAAGAAAAATATATTCTTGCCCTTAAAGGGACACTGACAGGGCATTTATGCTCGCCGAGATTCTTATTTGCACATGACATATGAGAGCCCAACTACCCAGAACAGAATTTGCGGCTCGAAATTCGACTTCTTTTTACCCGAAAACCGCCGATCAAGAACTGGCCGGTTGGAGTCGCGCTTACTCTCTTTTCCGGGGTCACGGGCCGTTTTCTAAAGGTATCGATGCGACCACCAAATTTAATCAAAGTCGTGAGCTAGTGAAGGCACACACTCAATATTTAAATTAGAAAAAAATATGAAACCCATTTTTTGTGGCTTCTAAAAAGCTGCAATAACGTTGATTGAAAAAAAGGTGCACAGACAACCGGAAGCATTCTGTGCGTTCACTGCGTAGATAGTTGTCAACATGGCGTCGTACCGCGTATCGTGGGACTAGCGTTCTGGACGGCGATGGCAGCGGACGACGGTCGCGGGACCTCTACTTCGTTCGCGGTACCGGCGAATCTTTCTTCCTTCGAAAGAGAAATCTTAAAGAGAACAAAACAATTAGGATTCGTTCCATACGACACGCCCGACCGGCAAGCCGATTTGGACGAAGACGTCGCCGAATCGTCGCCCCTTCTCGTGGCTGAAGACATCGTCCGTCTTACGAACACAAATTGGTAAGAGCTTGAAAAATGCGCAAACGTCAAGCAAGAAGTGCGTACTTCAAGTTGAATATGCACGCGTACGATTTCTTTACTAGGTGCGAATGTGGCCAATGCGTGGTGCTGCCCGACTTCGAGCCCGGGGAATGCCTTTGCTGCAGGGAAGTTGGCAGCAAACTTTTTGCCCTACAATCGACCGGCTGCATCACTACGAACGAGGAGTTCCCCCTCGTATGCCTCAACATTACGATGTTGAAGCTAGCCTACTTCGAGCTGCACGATAGGAAGCTGCCTATGCCCCAGGACATCCACAGGTAAGTCTATGTCCTTAGGAAGTGGATATCCTGCCGGTAGCCGACACAACCCGGGGAAGAAAAAGTAATTGCTAGCAGTTGACCCCTATTGGGTCTAGTATAAGACGAATTACAAAAACTACTATTACAGCTCAGTGGAGAGGCGTCTGCTTCACACGCAGGGCACACGGGCTCGATCCCAGGAATGTGCATACTTTTTTTTTTTTTCGTCACATTTGGCGATATTTACATATTTCTTTTTTACAATTATTGCGGGAAAAAAAATGTTTTGTACGAAACGTCGCTGAACTAAATGGCATGGAACTCCCTTTCTGGGGGGGCGGGGGCGGGGCGGGGGCGGGGAATGAGGACAGTGGGGATTGGGCTAAGTGGGTTAATATTTTTGTAATCAGCAGCCGCAGATTGTCGCCGCGAAGCGGCGTCAACGGAGTCGAGGGAGTGGGTTAACACGCTTCCCAGTGATACATGCCAATAGGGGACAGGCGGGTCTAGGCCACCCCGTCGAAAGACAGCTCGTCGACAGCCACCTCGGCGGCGGCCCATTCGTCGTAGGGGCAACTCGTCGAAGGAAAACTCGTCGAAGAGGCCAACTGGTCGCCGCTTTTTTAAAGCCAAATATTTAATTTTTTTCTTTAAATTTTAAACCAAATATTGCCCTATAATAATCTGTGTTCTGTCTTTCATGTGTAACTCTTTCGTAAAAAAATGTGTACGATTGGCGCTCTCCTTAAAAAACTAACCTCCAGCCTGCTCTTTCTAGTCGAAGGTAACAACTTGCCGCTTTCGCCACTTTCACGGTGCAGTGGGGCAGGGTCACTACGTCGCTCGTGTATCACTGGGGCACGTGTTAACCTACCCGGCCTACCCGGCCCATCAGATGACGCCGACGCCGCTTCGCGGCGACAGTTTGCGGCGGCTCATTACAAAATTGTCGACCCACCTGGCCCACCCGTTCACGCCATTCGCGGCGACAGTCTGCGGCGGCTCATTACAAAATAGTTAATAAAAAAAGGTAACAAAGGGACGATCCTGAGATGACACATTTTTCAACTTGTCTAAAGGTTCTCACCTGTCTTTGCCATCTTGTAATTTTTCTTTCAATCTTGTAACTTAACAAAGGCGCTGACCCTCGTCCAAACACAAATAAAAATTTAGGTCAAAAGATAAAAAGGAACCACAAACTTTTACCTTGGACCGTCATTCAACCCATTCGATGAATCACCCTTCAACCAATTTTCCTTTTCGACAAGTTGCCCTTCGATGAATTGCCCTATTCGACGAATGGGCCGTCGACGAGGTGGCCGTTGTTGAGTTGGCTTTCGACGAGTTGGCCGGATCCGGGGACAGGCGAGGGAGTGGGTTAACACGCTTCCCAGTGATACACGCCGATAGGGGACATGTGCTGGCAATTTTTTTCCAAATTGTGCCGGCTGCCAGCAAAATATACCCGTCCCATTTTTGATAAAAAAGAAATTGGATAAAGTATTCTCATTTTCGTTCCATCGTAATTTTAGGCGCTACCGGTACACTGCATATCGGCGGTTTGTTCGCTGGGTATGGGGCAGGCTGGGCAGAGGGAGCAGACTCGTTTTGCCTTCATGCGTCGTCGGTGCCATCCGGAATGCCTTCCCCAGCGAAAGCACCACAGGATTCCGATATCCACGGTTCCCAAGGTACGTACAATTGTTTTCTTTCTTTTTATCGCCTCAAAATTCAAAATATAAAAATGCTGTCATATTCTAACTAGTTCAGATCATGTAATTTTTAATTTCCGGACCCCTTCTCGCATCACTGATACTGACGTACCACACCTCAAGGGAGAAAGCGGTACACCTTTTTCAAAAATACATAGTGCGTATATGCAGAGTTGGTATGAACATAGTGTTGCACAAGGGAGCGTGGACATTGCTTTGTGCAAGGAAATCTAATCCTGTTGCTCCATTTAGCCACAGTGACCCAAACCGAGTTCTCCCATCACCTTTCTGCCTGTTGCGGCTAGTCTCTTGTCCCCCGATCCTACAAAGAAGCTTTTTCGCTTTCTTTCCCAAGTGCTCTCATTATTTCGTACCAAAGAATCTTGCAGCATTTTGAAAAATGTGGATTATGCCACTGGTGCATTATCTTATCGAGGCTCTCACTGCTGAAGAACTATTTTCACATTTTTAAAGCTTGTTGAAGCTCAATAATACAGTTGCACAGTTGAATGTATCCAGAATATCAATGTTCCCCTCGAAATAACTTTTCTTCCCTTATCATTTATCATTGCCCGTGATGCATTTGCTAAAAGCTTGTCAGTTCATTTCATGAGACCCGTATCCATTCCGAAAACCTTTGCAACCCTTTTGTTCTGCAGCGTTCAGGCAAGGCAGAAGTTGGTAACAACTTGTCGTGAAGCAAAAATCAAGCCTAAACAATCGCACATTCTTCTCTAATCTGAGACTGTGATGGAAGCTACGTGGCCGCTGAGCTGATCAGCCGCCTACCTTTCAGCAACTGGCCCGGTGCACGTGAATATGGGCAAGAGCATGATCATGCTGCGAATGAGAGGCGTGTGATTGGTCCAACGAGAGTGTCACTTCTACCACGATCTCAGCTTAGGGCTGAACGGAGTATAGAGGTGCATTGATATGCAGAAATACCAGCCAGAAAGCATTCCTTTACTATCTTAGCATTTTGACAAAATATGTAATACCATGCAACCCTTGCCATGAGATGGTTATTCATACCTACTAACCTATAGTCTATCGATTATGACGGTCAGAAGGTTTTTCATGGGGCAGACATCCTCCTTCTGAAAAAAATGGCAGGAGCCGTTCTTTGCAAATTAGGGACAGAGTCGCTTGAGGTTCCCTCTGATCGAGTTGCTCACAAGCTATGTTAATGTGAAAATTGCCTAGGGGAAGTAGTTGTCAGAGCTTAGTTTTTGTACCGAGAAATTGCAATATTCTTTTACAATCTGCCAGTACACTATTTAGCTAACTTGAAATAATAAACCTCAAATGCCTCTCGGCACATTTATCGTGGACCTTCTGTTGTGGCCATCATTAAAGTTTCTATCCCTTTGCTGCTGCATTTTCATTATGTGACTGTTGCAAATTGAGTCCTAAACCAACCAGCCATCAGCATCTTTTGTAGGGGGAGTCACAGTTTATACCCGTTACAGTTCGCACCAGAGCAAGAGAAAAATGCCAGTTATGAGTTGTAGTTTGGTGCCGCTAAATTCATGCCAGCAGCTCTTGATTTATTACTTTATTTTCACTTTTCACATAAAAACGGTGCCAACAAGAACCAAAAAAAAAAAAGACGAAGAAAATATTAACTTCTAAGAATGTTTAGTACAGCACCAATGAAACATAGAACACACATTGCACTGAAGAGATACATAGCCATTTACATTATACATCACCTGGAACAAATTTATGTCAGCACAAAATAACTGCTTGTTTGAATATGTCATATATGAAAACATTATTTACAATGATTAAAAAAAAGAGGGTTAAGAATGCTGCACTAAAAAATGCCCAACATAACCAGAAAAAAAAATCTGACAAACAGCCGCACCCATTTTTTTTTCTACTTTGACATGCAGCTCTTCAGTAGATTGCAGTACAGTATTGCACACAAACAAAGCTAGCTGGCAATCGACATGCAGCTCGGTGCCAGCATTGGCGTGGATGGTGTCAAACTTAATTCTTCCCAAACCGTGACTTGTGGACTGCTACGAGGTTTTGTTTGGGGGCCTCGGTTGCACCCTTGCAATCATGGGTGGAGGTGGTGGGGGAGTGTTGAGACTTCGGCGTTGGCTTCCCTGTACGATGGCAGACGCTGGAGCCGTTCCAATACTTCGTTGAACAAAGTGTCCACATACTCTGCAAAGGAGGGAGCACTGTAATATAAATTTATATATTACCTCGCAAGGTGTGTGCGGTAGTCTTGAAGGCAAATGTAACTGAGCACTTTCTCAAAGTGCATTCCTGCAACTATGATAACCATGCAGTAAACTTTACTGCATTCCCAAAGCTTACATACGGCATGTTTATAGCACAAGAAACGCACGAGAGGCTACACCTATAACAACCATTATTTGATCAACATTCAATGCATCAAGCTTGAGCCCTATGCAGCAGCGGAACGTTGTGTTGCTTTTCGGTCTTTCAAATTCCCTTCTTTGTGTACGTACCTATATAGGGTCGTAAAGCGTGGAATTAACGTTAAGTGTTTGGAGATTTGTGTTTGTGCTGTCCTTTTTGTCCCCACTCTCCAGGGTTCAAATAATGTCCGACACATTGGTGTTTTATGCACCTTAGCACATAAAGTTCCAAACGTGCTGTAGCCCATTAGGCACTGAGTAGAGCTTCCTTCATGTGGGAAGACTAGCTTCTCATGCTGAAGTGAACTACAGATTACTCTAAAAAGTTTCTTGAGGCAGCTCACCAAACGTTGGCTCCGTTGTGAGGGGGAACGCTGCCAGGTGATCTTTCCGGGCTTTTGGGGCCTTCACATGCCACCTGTCTTCTCCCTCAGCGGTCTGGGCTTGGAGTCGCTTGCTGTTTTCATTGAAGTGTAAAATGGCGAGGTAGGTACTGGGAAAGAAATGTCAAGTGTCAGGCAATGCAAACATACACAAAAATATTATGCGCTGGCTTACCGGGCACGCATTCCCTCGTACGAAAAAGCAAGCGACTTTGGTGCAAATTTAATTAAGACGCTGTGAAACGATTCTAATCCGTATGTCTGGCACGATGGTGACACTTTCTTCAGGTCACGCAACAGTGTTGGTGCCATCACCACTTTCAGAAAGGCTTCATAGGCTGGTGACCCTGAGGAAAAAATTACTGGCATTGTTTTCTGAATGCATTTAAACAACAGAAACGAAAAGCTCACCTTGGCTAAGCCACTCTTTGTCTGTCAGGGGACCATGCAGACACTGAGTGAGGCGACCTTCGTGGCCATCATGAAGATCTACAACATGCCGCTTAATCGTATGCCACAAATCCAGTACCGTTGGTTCATCTCCTTCACCAACCGCAGCACACCAGTACAGATGGTTGCTGGTGGGCTGAACCCAGCTTTTTAGTTTTTTGTTGGAAGGTCGCTTACTGGCTGCTGTGAGCTTCTTGGTGATTCCTGTTAAGGTAGATTACATGATTCTTTCAATAAATGATGCACCAGCAGTTCATGCTACACGTTTGTTGGTTCCTAGAGTTGCGCTGTATTTTTGTCGCTTATCGACATACCTTTTGACATGTGCCAACTGTCAAAAAAGTGTGTGATGGTCTGGTGGTTGGTGGCAATTTCCTTTTTAATGGCACTGTGCCGGTCTGTGGTAATGGACATGATGTTTATGCCCTCCTCTTGCAGGTAGTCGAGGGCTCGGACAAAGCCCACCTTCTCCATCTGCGAGCTGGATTTCACCTCATCGCACTGACAAGGAAGTAGATGAGTCAGTAACCTAGAGAAAATACTGGTACCACTATCACTTTTACTGTTTCATAGCACCGCTCACAATGTCATAATTCGTCTTAAAAGAATACTGACAAAAGAAAAATAATTTGACAATGCAAAATGCTAGATTATAGTGTAAGGACACTACTCAATGTTTTATGTTCCAGAGTCACATGTTTGCATAGAAAAACGAATAAAGTTAAATAAAAACCAGAGAACCAGTTAGGTGCCCTGTGGAGGAGTCGTGGAAGTCACTCACTGCGATTATCCACTCAATCTGTCTTTAAATAAAAGAGTTTATGGTGTTTCCAAAATGCAAGACATTACTTCAACTTTAGAAATATTTGTGCACTATTTTGCACACCAAATATTTTGTACATGAAAACTTAAAAGGGAGGGAGACTAGCCTCAAATAACCAAATCTTCACGGGCGGTTTCTAAGCATAAAAAAGACATTTCCAGGTGAAACTTTTTCTGTGTGATAGGCCCAAATAAATAATGTTTCAAAGAAAATCTTGGTAACCATAAATACCCTGTCAGTGTTACTTTATGTAGGGTTCCATGTTAGCTACAGAAAATGGAAAAACTGTTCTTCCAATAAGTAAATTTTTTTTTTTGCAAATACAGTTTTTTATAAAGCTTTTCTTATTTTAAAGTTCCAACTCCATGCGACAGCAGGGCAACTGTCTCAAAGCAGCGCATCACCACTCTTTTGATACACCTGGTAGGTTCAGGAATGTTCAGTCAGAAAAAAGGTGACAACAGAGGATCGCCCGGAACTTTCCAGAAGATTAAACATTGCGAAAAAATGAAACCGGGCCACACGGGGTCTGAACCTCGTTCCCCGGCGTAGTAGCCGTGTGCGTTTCCAAGTTTGCCACGCACACGGCACTATATGCACAAGCGGGCACCAGGAACTACATTCTCTATAACGAAATGGATGAGGTATATATTCCAGCAAAAATTTGTTCTGGTGCTCAGCCAAAATATAATTTTTCTGATAAAATTATGTTGACAAAAACCAAAACAGCGAGCTTTTTAACATTCTTATCCGATAGATGCAAAAACATGGAACCCTAGACACAAGTCTGATGCATGATTTTATTCCTTCTGCAATCACCTTGTAACAACCCATTTCTAGTACTCTCACCTTATGTAGGGCATTAGATGTAACAGGAGTGGCTCACATAAATAACCCTTCTTACCTCACCAACTTGCACTTGCTCCGTGTGTACAATCTTGTGGAGAGCATTGCAGTAGAAGCTGTATGTACAGTATTTTGCGCTGTAGCCCGGCGAATCGCACCGCCCATCACCAGCCAGGTGCACTCCTCCTGCACTTTTCATGCTTTCTAGGAGCTTTTCCTGTTCTGTGTTCCATACCTGTGTAAGAGAACTCAATTTTGAATAGCTTTTTTGGATTACCCGTAGACCTTCGATATATTGCCACATACGTCACTGAGTTAGTACTGTGTGCAGCTACCATGCAGATACCTAAGGTATTTTTAATGCTGCCACTGGTCAATCAATAGATTGTCATAAATGACAAAGGAGGCTAAGTATCGGGGATGAGATGAGACCGTGGCGCCCCAAGCGGCTAACTTTAGAGCTACACGGATGGGGACAACAAATAACAATGACTCAGCGCTCAGCTGACAACCGAACGCTGCTGCAGCGTTCGGCTGCAGTTCGTGTTCTTCGGTCGCCCAAGGGGAAGGAGGGGCTCTTTTGTTACCACACCGGCCTGCATGAACAACGCAGCATGCACGGTGCATATGCCCAGCTCAGCCCAAACGCCCAAGTGGGTTAAGCTCGCATTCTCTGACGACTGCTTTCGGGAGGGATCTGACACTAACAATAAACGTCTCCTCAATTATTATTAGTATTTTTACGTTCAGACGTGCAGCCCTCTCCCTTTCGCAACTTTTCGTCTGACCCCCTCCTTGTCGGCTTCATGATGCCTTGGCCTGCCGTTGCAAGAGGCTGCCGACCCCTGCTATAGACTAGAGTGCATCTAATTTACGCACCAGGAATAGCTAAGGATCCTTCAATAGTAAAAGTTTGGCTGTACATAGATGCACAACTTGTTCAACATATCAGCAACTTATCTGAAAGGTTTTGACCCAGTCCACTCATGTACAGTTGGCACGGAAGGAAATAGTAATAGTGGTCGCATTGCTTTTGCTATATGCTGTGCCACCCTCGCACTAGATGGAGGCTGCAAGAGTGTGGCTGCTGCTTCAGTGCTTTGGACCCTTGCTCGGTGCATCCCAGAATTTGCTGTTGTCCCCTAGGTGACGCTACATATGTCGAAAACCATGAACCCTCTATTTACATTTCACCCAATGCTGACTACTCTACGGTTAAAAGAATGCCGAGTACATACTCAGTGTTCTCTTAACCTTTCATCACGTACAGCAATCAGATATATGACTATTTCAAGCGTCTCTTCATTCAAAAACTATCAGAAAAAATTGTATCTGCTGTCTGCATAGTGTTCTTTCAGACTGAACAGAATGAGCTGTAAAACAGTGATTTTAGAACTTACATCAGCTATAGCTGGCAAAAGGTACCCCTCCTGGTACCTGTAGAATGTGCGGTCACACATCACTTGGAGGTTTATGAGCCGCAACATTCTTAACGTGACGAGTGGGGTTCGCTCCACTGAAGAGAACAGCAGAGGAGAGGACAATATTTCCCGCACTCCTGCCTGCCACCTGCGGTTCATTCGTCCAGTTCCTGATATGCTCACTTTCGCACTCAGTAGTCACCGTTAGTTTAGTGCCATCCGTTCTCATCGATGTTTTGCACGGGCAGTGGCAAAGGCTGCAGAACTTGAAGAGGCGTAGGAGTGATCTTTCGTATACAATGTACTTCCGCTCCTTGTGGGGGTTCGTCTCGTCAGCACTATAAAAAGAATTGGAATTGAAGCTGTAAATGAAGTAATTGTATAATATAAAAGAGCACACTACAGTGGACTCTTTATAATTCAAACTCGGATAACTCAAACTTTGTGTTAATTCAATATATTAAAATTTTGGTTGTCCCACTATGGTTTTAATGCATTTATAAGGTGCTGAATTCAAGCAGTGTTTTTGCTTAATTTTTACTATTTCTTCCTCGCAGCGGGTTGGCCCCGTTGAGTGCGCATCTCACCGAGCACCCACATACTGCGGTAAGGCAATACCCGCAAAGCTCGCGGGCATTGCTTTTACAGTATGCGGGTGCTCGGTGAAAGCGTGCTCGATGGGGCTAACCCACCTCGATTATGCAAGCAGTATACTGTCCCGACAATCTGCTTTCGTTATTTGTGCTTTTTTTTAAATTCTTTTTATGGAATTAAATTCGAGAATAAAGAAAGAATATTTGCATATAGCAAGCAGATTTCTAAATTCCCTCGAATAGAATAGCTGGGAGTCTCTTTAGGTTTAATTTTATGTCAAATCTGTCATTTACCTGCCACCCCGAGTAGGCATTGGACCGTCTGCGGTCACAGTTCATACACATTGTTATATTAAAACTAACAGAGCTTAGCAGTGGACGGTCGGGAACAACCTTCATGAGTTCTGCTGAATTTTCGTTTAAACATGGTACAACGGTAATAAAAGGCTTGGAGAAACTATTCGATAGTCGACTGCAAAATATTCTGCCAACATTACTACTCGTATCGAACTTCGCCAGTGTTGTCTGTGTGTGCCTGCCTATAAATAGGCCTGTGTAAAGTGTAAAAAATATGCTCGGTTCGTGTAGCTATTCCTATAGCAAATTGCTACATTGCCTCACATAATTTTTAGATGAATTTTTGATAAATCAAGCTAAAGCTTGCAATGTCCTGGAGTTTGAAATAATGAGAGTCTGCTACAGTTAGTTAAAAGGGACACCGGAATCCCAAAAATTAGTTGTCTTTTTTGCATAAAAGAACTAGATTACAGTGTGTGAAAGCACTCCTCCGTGTCAGAATCACACATTTGCTGGTAAACAAAAAAAAAAAAAGTCAAACGAAAAGCATAGGACCAGCAAGGCTCTTCCCAATGTCTCTCTGTACAGGCTGTGAGCATGGGAGGTCACTCTGCATTTAAGTACACAATGTTTCTTTAAATCAGTGTCTTTACTGTTTCAGTAACCATAAAAATAGGAATTTCAGTTATCCTGTTCATCAAAACAAAGAATGTGGCATTCTAGGTGTGTGGGAACTTGTAAAAAAATTTATTATTGACGTCGTACCTGTATGTGACCCTGCTAGAAAGAAGGTGAAGAGTCTCAATCTCTACCGACGGTCACCTAAAGAAGCGCAAAAAATGCAAGTATGAGGAGGTAGACAGACAAGAGCGCACTCGCAACTGGTTTTATTTGTGAAAACAATCGTATATATAGCTTCGAACTAACACATACTCTCTCCTAAGGTCTGTTTAACCCTCGTAACAAGAAGGAATACTCATTCCCCTTATAAGGAAAGGGACATGTCACTTATACATGATAATTGAAAACCTGAGACTGTGGTTTGAAAAACGGAAACTCGTGAGGTACGAAGAAAATAGGGACATATGCATTTTTGCCCTTTGCCTGGACTTCGAAGGCCTCGCGCAGTTCTCTAGAAACCCTATCCGAGTATCTAGCCAGAAACCTGGTGTCGCCAAATGACGGGGCACATGGGCAGCGACTGCAATGAGTGGCACGACGTCCAGATGGAGTGGCTTTCGTCGCCGCAGCGTGTTCCTGTGCACGATCATTGAAACACCTTCCCGTCTGGCCGATATGAGATGAGCCGCATGACATTGGAATTTCGTAGACAACACCCGTAGTACACTCCGTGTATTTTGTGCGGCGCCTGGTATCACAGGGATCTTTCGATACAATGGGATTGTTGATCCTACGGCACAGCCGCCCCAGCTTATTGGGTGCAGTGAACACCACAGGCACATCGTAGCGCGAGGCAACTCTTAAGATTATGCGTGACTGTGTGCCTGTGATGTTCACTGCACCCAATAAGCTGGGGCGGCTGTGCCGTAGGATCAACAATCCCATTGTATCGAAAGATCCCTGTGATACCAGGCACCGCACAAAATACACGGAGTGTACTACGGGTGTCGTCTACGAAATTCCAACGTCATGCGGCTCATCTTATATCGGCCAGATGGGAAGGTGTTTCAATGATCGTGCACGGGAACACGCCGCGGCGACGAAAGTCACTCCATCTGGACGTCTTGCCACTCACTGCAATCGTTGCCCATGTGCCCCGTCATTTGGCGGCACCATGTTTCTGGCTAGATACACGGATAGGGTTTCTAGAGAACTGCGCGAGGCCTTCGAAGTCCAGGCAAAGGGCAAAAAATGCATAAGTGACACGTCCCTTTCCTTATCGGGGGAATGAATATTCCTTCTTTTACGGGGGTTAAACAGATCTTAGGAGAGAGTATCTGTTAGTTCGAAGATATACATATATGTTTGTTTTCACAAATAAAAACCAGTTGCGAGTGCGCACTTGTCTGTCTACTTCCTCGTCCTTGTATTTTTTGCGCTTCTTTAGGTGATCATGAACCAAATGGCCCAAATTGCTATCTCTACCAACGGTTTTCGAACAAAAAAAAAACAAACAGATTTCTTAATAACTATGATCGCAACTACAGCAGTGCAATTTATAACTTGTGGTATTGTTTCAATCTTCATATTTACAAATATTTTAATTTAAATAAGCCACCATAACCTTTCTTGAAACAAATTCTTTGGTGGAAGCTACACACATTGGGTTGCTAATAGAAGCCGCTACCAAGTTTAGCAATAATGTTTCTTCACTCAAAACTCGTGATATTTGCTCAACCATTTTAGTATACCACCATATTTTGGGGACTAGTTTCTCGGCTATACATGTTTAAATGCTGAATTATGTGGTGTAGCTGGCATCAGGTGCAGACACTATGCTTCAGGTGCATATTGAAGCAAAGAAAACCTGTTAAGAAAGTAACTGCAACCTAGAAATAAATATCTGCACAAGAATACCAAAATACCTTTCAAAGCTTTCACCCTGCGATGGGCAGTAAGTGATGTCCCCATCATCTGCTTGAGAGGGTGGCTCAGAGAACAGTCCTAGCTCAGAAGCCGATTCCATTTGTGAGGGAGGCTCTACATCTGGGAAAGGGTCCGTTGTGTATGTAGGTTCTGCTTCCGAAGATCTCTCCTCTTGATGAAGTTCCAATTCTGAGAGTAGCTGGATTTCAGAGCCTGGCTCAGTTTCCAAAATGGAGCCCTCTTCAGGCTCTTCCTTGTGTAGGGGCTTCTCGAGGTGTGACACTTCCGCAGACAAAAGCTGTTCCTCGGAGAAAAGCTCTTCCTCAGGAGGGGATTCTGCCTCGGCAGAGGGGATGGGAGGCACTGTCTGTGGCACAGGTGACATTGATCTGTCAAGTGGTGGGCAGGTGTGTGCTATAGTAGGGGTTGATGTTCTCGCAATTTCAGTTTGTGTTCCACGACTCACTAACACCTTTGGCACCGTTGCTGCAAAAAGACAGAATTTTTAGTAAAATACTTTACCTCTCACACATCAACCTCTCTCTGTCCCATACGTACAAAGAAAATGAGGTGGTTCCAAGTCTTTGGTTTGTGTTTCCCTAGAAGTTGACTGCACAAAAGCCCATGTTCCTCTGTCTCTAGTACGCAAAGGTTCACACACTGTTTCTGGCACTACCATAACCTAAAAGAAAGAAGGAAGCACACAAAAAAAAAGTAATTCCAAATGTCGCCGTAAGAAAACTATAATAACCGGACTATACATTATGCATAAACTAACCACATGAAGCTCACGAGGTTCTGAACCTTTTTCAGTTCCAGACGCACACGGTGTGCAGGTACTCTTGTACTCCTGAAAAGATGCATTCAAAGCAGTGGTACAATTAGAGAGGAAAAAAAGGAACAACAAAGATGCATAACTAAATTAAGTAATTCTAAGTATAGAGTGCTCTGTAAAAGAATTTAATTTATATTCGACTACGTACAGTAAGTGGAATCACTAGGGTCAGCGGCACTTGGTGCAGAGGCCTGCCGTGACCCCCGCCCACCTGTTTAAAGCAACAAAGCTTCAAATGAGAGGGCAAGGGGATACAACAACTTCCCCCTTTCACTGCCCAGCTGCACTCCCCTCAGCGCTGCACTCAAGGCACTCCCCCCCCCTCCCTACTGGCACCACTGTGTACAGTGGGTATTAAATATTGAGGACATTCCTTGCTAATTGTGGATATGCGACCAACTACACACCTCACAAGAAAGAGACCAAGGAGCATGTGCTAAGAGAAGGAGAAGAAAGGCTACCAGTGCGAGCAGAGCCTAGTTAGAACCATTGGTCGATGCAACATCAACCTTCAAGAGCCCTTCCCATCTATAAACTGTAAATACGTTGTATAAATCTCTTTTGTAAACCGGAGTAATCTAAATTATCGAATAGTGGGCATCAAAATGCCCGCACCACTGAAGTCCTGGGAAAACAATGGAATAAAACATGAAACCGGGAAAGCTCATTCAGCTAAGAGGTTTTGGGCACAGCTTTGGGGCTCATATCGAGGGGAATATTTCTTTCCAGGCAATAAGCAGCACGACCTTCCTTCCGTCAGACAGCCTAATGATGTTGTCTGCCTCACAACGATCAATGTGACCTATGCATGCAACTTGGACGAAAAGGTGGCAGAAGGTAACCACTCACGTGGATATCTCCGAGTAGTGAGGTGCATGTGGCCGTGGCATCTGGCACAGATGGCCGACTCGCACCACTGAAGTCCTGGGAAAACAATGGAATGAAACATGAAACCGGGAAAGCTCATTCAGCTAAGAGGTTTTGGGCACAGCTTTGGGGCTCATATCGAGGGGAATATTTCTTTCCAGGCAATAAGCAGCACGACCTTCCTTCCGTCAGACAGCCTAATGATGTTGTCTGCCTCACAACGATCAATGTGACCTATGCATGCAACTTGGACGAAAAGGTGGCAGAAGGTAACCACTCACGTGGATATCTCCGAGTAGTGAGGTGCATGTGGCCGTGGCATCTGGCACAGATGGCCGACTCGCACCACTGAAGTCCTGGGAAAACAATGGAATGAAACATGAAACCGGGAAAGCTCATTCAGCTAAGAGGTTTTGGGCACAGCTTTGGGGCTCATATCGAGGGGAATATTTCTTTCCAGGCAATAAGCAGCACGACCTTCCTTCCGTCAGACAGCCTAATGATGTTGTCTGCCTCACAACGATCAATGTGACCTATGCATGCAACTTGGACGAAAAGGTGGCAGAAGGTAACCACTCACGTGGATATCTCCGAGTAGTGAGGTGCATGTGGCCGTGGCATCTGGCACAGATGGCCGACTCGCACCACTGAAGTCCTGGGAAAACAATGGAATGAAACATGAAACCGGGAAAGCTCATTCAGCTAAGAGGTTTTGGGCACAGCTTTGGGGCTCATATCGAGGGGAATATTTCTTTCCAGGCAATAAGCAGCACGACCTTCCTTCCGTCAGACAGCCTAATGATGTTGTCTGCCTCACAACGATCAATGTGACCTATGCATGCAACTTGGACGAAAAGGTGGCAGAAGGTAACCACTCACGTGGATATCTCCGAGTAGTGAGGTGCATGTGGCCGTGGCATCTGGCACAGATGGCCGACTCGCACCACTGAAGTCCTGGGAAAACAATGGAATGAAACATGAAACCGGGAAAGCTCATTCAGCTAAGAGGTTTTGGGCACAGCTTTGGGGCTCATATCGAGGGGAATATTTCTTTCCAGGCAATAAGCAGCACGACCTTCCTTCCGTCAGACAGCCTAATGATGTTGTCTGCCTCACAACGATCAATGTGACCTATGCATGCAACTTGGACGAAAAGGTGGCAGAAGGTAACCACTCACGTGGATATCTCCGAGTAGTGAGGTGCATGTGGCCGTGGCATCTGGCACAGATGGCCGACTCGCACCACTGAAGTCCTGGGAAAACAATGGAATGAAACATGAAACCGGGAAAGCTCATTCAGCTAAGAGGTTTTGGGCACAGCTTTGGGGCTCATATCGAGGGGAATATTTCTTTCCAGGCAATAAGCAGCACGACCTTCCTTCCGTCAGACAGCCTAATGATGTTGTCTGCCTCACAACGATCAATGTGACCTATGCATGCAACTTGGACGAAAAGGTGGCAGAAGGTAACCACTCACGTGGATATCTCCGAGTAGTGAGGTGCATGTGGCCGTGGCATCTGGCACAGATGGCCGACTCGCACCACTGAAGTCCTGGGAAAACAATGGAATGAAACATGAAACCGGGAAAGCTCATTCAGCTAAGAGGTTTTGGGCACAGCTTTGGGGCTCATATCGAGGGGAATATTTCTTTCCAGGCAATAAGCAGCACGACCTTCCTTCCGTCAGACAGCCTAATGATGTTGTCTGCCTCACAACGATCAATGTGACCTATGCATGCAACTTGGACGAAAAGGTGGCAGAAGGTAACCACTCACGTGGATATCTCCGAGTAGTGAGGTGCATGTGGCCGTGGCATCTGGCACAGATGGCCGACTCGCACCACTGAAGTCCTGGGAAAACAATGGAATGAAACATGAAACCGGGAAAGCTCATTCAGCTAAGAGGTTTTGGGCACAGCTTTGGGGCTCATATCGAGGGGAATATTTCTTTCCAGGCAATAAGCAGCACGACCTTCCTTCCGTCAGACAGCCTAATGATGTTGTCTGCCTCACAATGATCAATGTGACCTATGCATGCAACTTGGATGCAATATCTGCACATGTACAGACAACAAGTTGGTTAACAAAGGACTATGTACAGACAACAATTCGGTTAAAAAAGTAGTATGTACAGACAATTCGGTTAAAAAAGTAGTATGTAGAGAGAACAATTCGGTTAACAAATGAATCTCAGAAAATGATTTGTATTGGTGTTTTGTGGTGGCTCTTTTCCGCTCATGTGATTTTACAATATTATATTTGGGAAATGCAGCGTTATGCGCGCGCTACACGAATTGCGGGAATCTTACTACGTACTAGCGAAACACTGGCCTCATTACTTTTTCGAACTGCAGTCTCATAAAACAAAAAGCGACGTCAACTTCTTCGCAGCAGTGGTTATAAAACTGGAGCCACACTGTAAACTGTCACATACTGTGCATATGTTTCCTCATCTGAAAAAATTTGTTACCTCATACTTTCAGTATGATTTCGTGGAATAGGGAGGGTGAAAGGGACGTGGAACTAAAAATAAGGGAGCCATACTATATGCTCAACGCATAAGTGATGGGATCGGATTTACGACATCAGTCCGACTATACATGAAGTCGCCGGTGAAAAAAATCAAAACAATAACCGTAAACAAGAGGATATGCTCACCCAGTGAAAATATCGTGAATTGATTAAAGAGCGACTCACCCCTGTTCTTCGTCGTTTCACTTCGGGTGGTTTAGAGACATCCTCCGGAAGAAAACACGTCGGAGAGGCGCCCCTCCGCAATTGCGCATTTTTGACGCCTGCGGACTCAACGAAGTCGCTTTCCACAAAATGCAAGGAGCATATAAATCGGGTAGCGTCCGCTTTCCGAGGTGCCCGTAAGTGTTCTGCAGGAATTGCAGCCAGCCATTGGTCCCGATCCCGTTGATGTTTCGGAAACTTGTGTAAACTCTGCCGCACAATGCCACTTTCGGATGCAGAACCTGTGAGGCAGCTCTTCACGCAACATCTTGGGGACATTCCTTCCGAAGCCGATTACGGACGTTCACCACGGGCACTCGCTACTCATTTCGAACTCGTAGAAGTGGAGAAGAGCGAGCGGAACACACATAAATGCAAAGCAATCGCACGTGAAACTAACCGCAACTCTGCAGACGACGTCGTCTGCTGCGCGGGAGGAGAAAAAAAAAAAACGGAGGAAGAAAAAAACAACAAAAAAAGCGCGGTCGGGTGTAGCCACGTGACTTCCGCCACTCACGCTATCCTCTCCACATCTCCGTTTCGGTTTCAGTTTCGCGCAGTTGCGTTTTTTGGCTTTATTAGAAAAATACGCTACTCTGTTGCAAAATATTAATTGGGTAGTCCTCCGTCACCATAATGAAGCGCCTGGCAAAAAATGAAAAAAAATTTTTTTGGGGGTGTCAGTGTCCCTTTAAACATGACCCGTCCTTCAATATTTGATGCTACGAATCTGAGTGGATACCTCCCCCTGCGTTCCGAAACAGTAAGTGTGTCGCTAATCCAGGCCGTCGGCGACATAGCAGACGCCGCCATCTTGTCATTACGCACCTGAGTGACGTGCCCCTGGCGCACCCCAGATGGCGGAAACGTTAGGCGGCGCCAACATCGCCCAAAATGGCGGCGCACGGAGCCCTTCTTGCAAACGTGTATAGGTCTATACAGTTCGGAGTTTATATTTTTCGTTTTGTGGTGCCACGCGCGGCGCGCTCGTGGTGAGCGCGCATCAAGCTTCACCGCTTTTGCACCGGCGTGCTATACTTCGTTTCAGCTTGGGTCCAGACGCAGCCGATGCTACAAGCACGAGCGTGTGGCCCTGAACAGTGCCTGTACTGCACGCGCGCGCGTGGTTGGCAGGGACGCTGGAAGCCGGAGCTCGCGGTTGTAGCATCGGCTGCGTCTGGACCTAAGCTGAAATGAACTACAGGATTAGAGATGTCGCGAACCGGTCGTAAGTTTGACCAGGTTCGACTTTTTTTTAACTTCTTGTGAAAACTTCGACAAGGTTCCACTGCTATGCGCATGCGCGACAGGCTGGCCAGTTGGCTTAGGATTGGATGGTGATGGCGAAGGGATGAATTAAAGGGGCCATGAAACGAATTTTGGGCTAGGATGAATGATTTTAAATTGGGACTTTACTAATCGCATATCGTTTAGTTAACCAAAATAGAGAGGGTAGAAAGTAAAAAAAAAAAAGCTTTTCGGTACGAACATTTGAAAATATAGCGGACTATTTTGTACCTTTCCTTCGAAAGCTGTCCGCCTTTTCACCATGATACATCTGCGGTTCCCAAAGCGCGTCAGCGGTGCCAACCTGACGTCAGCCGAGCCCAGCTCACGCATTGGGCATGAGAACTGCGTCACTCGGACGTATGCGCTCGTCAACAATCAATCCGTTTGCGAATATTTGGATTCGCGTTCGTGGCCAATGAGTGCCCTGACGGAACTTATCGTCACTGGGGAATGACAAGTTCTATGGTGTGCATAAAAATCACGGTGGAAGTTAGGAGTCATCGCACTGGTGCCGAAGAATGTCACGACGACGTGATTTCCGAATAGACCGATCCTCATTAAGCGTTCGGCGCATGCGTGACACCGCCATAACTTTAGTCAGACGGCCGTGCATGCGAGGGCTCGTGCCGTCTCGTGCTCCACACGCGCAGAGCTCCAGGGGGGTTGTCGCACGTGCAGAAAGACTAAAGTTCCCTCGATGCATTGCGGCAGCAGTGGCGTAGTCAAACTGGCTGGTGAGATCGGTCCATTCGCAATTGAGTTTAGGATTAAAGCTAAGGAGGAAGAAGTAGGAAAATCGTTTCATGACCACTTTAAGGGCAGCACTCATTGGTTATATCAGTTAATACAGTACCAAAATATTAAGTTATTGACTTCTTCAGTGATTAGAATTAGTCTCTGTTAATTGCAACGGTTCATAAAATAAAAATAACTCTTTGCATTAAAAAAAAAATCTCCAAACCTAGACATGCTTGTATCAAAGTCTGGCCACACTTTCCACAAAGTCAAACCAGTCGAATCACGAGCGATTCGGAGGAGGAATAATGGGAGGTCACGTGACACGACGTCACCGGAAGTGACGTCACAATTATAACGTCACGTGATAAAAATATTTTGTTTTGCTTGTTTTTTGTTTGTTTTGTTTTCTGTGACGTCACAGTTTTTAGCGAGGAAAATTTTTGTTATTTTTACTTTGTTGACGTATTTTTTTGTTTTATTTATTTATCTTGCTTTTCGTCTCGCGTTTTCTGCGCTACTGGCTGCGTTTTTCCGACGCCTTTGTTTGATATCGTGTCGTATCGTCGTATTTATGTAGTTATTAGGAACGGCAAGCCTACGTTGTTGCGTCCATTACTTGATTATCGTGACCGAACCGAGTGTCGTCGATTTGAATCGTGTCTTGCGAACCGTCGTTGAACAAAGGGTGAGTGATTTGTGTTTTCCTGTGATGTGATCTCTGTGTTCGTTCCACGCGTCCGAGCTGTTTCTTCGTTTCAAATCCATTTGGCGCCGCTGCCTACATTGTTTGAGCCTGTGCTCACGATTAAAACACGCATCGCAGAAAGCTGAAAGCCCGCCTAAAGAGCTTCTCTAAAACCGCATGCCGCCGACCCCAAACCTGCCGGCTGACTTGCGAGCTGTTTGATCCAACGAAATAATGCGTTTGATCTCACATCCCATGTCAACAAAAGAACTGCGCTGTCTGTCTTCGTCCCTACATGTTTTATTCTTTCGTATCGTCCGATCGAATACCCCGATCACAACAAATAGTTGGTCGTGCTCCTATGGCTCCTAACATCAGCCGGTAAGGAAGTTATGGATTCTCAAACTATGCCATTCTATCACCACCTCTGGTTCCTCGTTTTGGCGCACTTGCAGCTTTGTGCACCCCTGCGAGGTTTCCTGCTATCGTACCCTGGATATCGTGGATTTCTCGCCGTACGCGAGTGCTCTAGAAGGCGTGCTATACACTCTCAATCATGAGTTGTATGCAGCAAAGGCACAGGCCCGAGCACATGACAATAAAAAGCGCCCTTGCTCGAGCACCCGTGCAAAAAGAACATTCTGCGGAGCTACGCCCTCGCACCCGTGCCTTTGCTGCACACAACTTATGAGACAGTATAATAACCGAACCGTTCTCGTTTCTTTTGCATATTCCTGTGAAAGAAGTGTCATTGCTGTTTTCTTCTCAAAGAAAACTCAGACGTTAGACAAAAGCAAACAGATAGAAGACTGCACATTCACACATTTTTCCCCCTTGTGCAACAGGTTATAGCTGGTCGCGGTTCATCAGCGTTTGTTTTGAAACTGATGGGTACCACGAGGCATGAAAGAGGTGACTTGCAGCAGCAAGACACTACAAGCCTTCCTTCGCAGCAACTGGCTAGCCAGTGCCGCTATGTTCTGAACTGCACTGCGTGTCATGCGGAGGGTTTGTGCAAGCTCTCTGGGCGGCGACGCTAGCCACGGTAAGTGCATTCTATGCAGCTTTCTTTTAGGGATATATGTGGCTCTCAGGCCATGTCATGCAAGCGAAATATGTGCCACCCGAGTGACAGCAGTGCCAGTGGCAAGGCTGTGCTGATGGTAATCAACTCTGCACTGTGTTTTCATTCAGTAACTACTGACAAGGAACCAAACACTCCCGAGAGATTCTCGGTTGTGCTTTGATGAACTCCAGCTCGCTTATGAACAGGTGGATGGTACAGGTGGCTTTTCCTGATGGAGTTTGTGGCGTTTTTTTGTCGCAGGTGACTAGCATTGCAGTAGAGAAAGATGCAAAATAGTATAATCTTTGCATTCGTGACCTAAATTAATGGCGGGAATAACTGACCTACATTTCCACCGACTGCATTTCTCGGAGGAATAGCCTGGACTAGATAGCTCGCTGCACTATGTCCTTCCCTCTTAGCCTGTGCAACTCGGCGTCTTCTCCCGATTGTCTTATGTGGCTGCTTCTGTGTTTGCCTAGGCACTCGGTTGAAATGGTGAAAGCTGTCTGTATCGCACGTAACCGCCATGAAAGCCAGCGTGGACGTAGCTGGGGTAGCCCCCAACATGGCTTCTCTAGCTCGACACAAGTAACGTTCCTACCACTGTCGTGTTAGCAGAAAACAGACCTGCTGAAAACGTAGAGTGCACATAGTACACAGTGGAGAGGTTGCTCGCCAATCATTCTCTTGGAAGTGTGAGTTGAGCCCCTTCGAGGCAGTTTGCTGCCGCACCGTGCACTATAATCCGCCCGAGAAGAGAAAACAGTATGAATAACCAATAGGATTTCTTTGTTCCAATGCTTCTTAATGCAGAAAAAGACTAGGGAACCAGTATTGTTGCTTTTTACTACCCCGTACGAGACTCAAACCCAACATGCAAGGAAGTCGAAAGGCCTCTTCATGTGCCCTCTTTCTGCTTCCTTGTGCCTTGGGTTTTAGCTGTGTTCACAATTCACAGCTTGCCTGCATGCCTACTCTTTTGGTCACTGTTTTTGTTCACTGTGTTACTGAAGTTTTCTGTCGTTGCTGTCCCAGAATGGCTTCGTGGATGCACAGAAACACTCAAGGTGCTCGACGTCTGCGGCTCATCGTTATCGTTTTTCCCAATACCACGGCATGAAGGAGCTGGCCTCCCTCCCTTCCATCAGCTGCGATATACTACAAGCACTGGGTCACAGCTGCAGCTAGCCCATGGGTACCGTTCTGCATCCTGCACTGCATCTAGTTGAAAGGCCATGTAAAAGGCAGGTGTGATCTTTATAGGCTCTGTCACTATGTGCATTTTCGGCAGCTTTTTCGGGCCAACTTCATATTAAGATTCAATACGGACTCAAGTGAGGGGTGGGGGGTGTTCTGAGAAAGCCAGCCTCTTTGCTAAAACATTGGGACTGGTATTATATCTATAGAGTTTACTTACACCTTACGTTAAGTACTTTTTCCGTTAGTTTTACTTTACTAGTTACTTATACTTCGATGTTACACGGCAGCCACTAAAAATGGGGAAAAAACAAAAATGTTGACATATCAACCTTTTTTTTTTTTTTCTGGCAATTTGTTTGAAGAGCCAATGTTGTGGTCGGTCATTCATGGTATTTTTCCTACATGTACGTCCAGCCTATGTTTACGTAAAGCCCCAATTGCCCCTTAGCAACGGAAATAATTTCTGCGACAGACTAGGTGGCAGCATTGTGGACGGAAACCGGCCGGATTATATCTGCCTTGTTTAGAAACTATATTTGGTGACGGGGAATGAATTGAGTGGCAAATGCCCCCCAAAAGAATCCACATCACTCCGCCAGCCAATCGCTGCCGTCAGTTGTCGTGACGTCACGTCCAACAAAAAACTAAAAACTAGTATTTTTTTTTTTTAAATGGCAGGTATTGGCTGCTGATGCCACGTAGCACGTTGGCACTCTAAGCAATTCTTCCGCTCTTGGCCTCTCCGGTTTTATTTTGCAAAGTCGTGAGGGTGTCTGCTTTTGTTTGTGGTATTTCCCGTGTGTCGACGTGAGAAGGCAGCGGTTGTATCGCCAAGGAAGTAGCGATCAATCTGTGCATTTGTTCCAGCGGCACAGCGTTTACAAACCGGACTTTGCCCTTCACCGAGGGCAAAGTCTATCGGCTGGCCCTACAGTTGGCAAGCATCGTGCAGTCGTGAGCGCGTAACTTGTCCGAACGCTTTCGTCTGTATACAGTGGCAAAATGACTCGCTGATATGCGAAACGCCGTACAGCAAACTATCGATCACTTGCTGCAGCAACTTTGCGTATCAAGTCATCATAAAGTGATTTTTAGGCTAAATTAATTTTTTTCATACTGCTCGATTATTCGCAGTTCTGCGCGATCCCCATCGAGTCCGAAATATTGGTCGGCGACTGTAAAACTTTTAAGCACAATGGTTACACACCACAGGTACCGGGGACCATGACATCGATGAGGCTGGCTTTCACCTTGTCCAAGGCAGCAGCGGAACACTACGGCAGGGCCCTGGGTCACTGCACCATGGATGCCGTCCTGTACCCTGCACTGCGTGTGGCTTAACTGGCCAAGCAGAGGGTCATTGCATGAGGCGTCGCTAGCCATTGTAAGTATATTTTGGACACTCATGTCTGGTGATGTACCTTTGTGCTCTACAACATAACACATTTGGTGGCGGTTCAGTCTTGCCAATTAGGCCATTTTGAAACAGAACACATTTAGTGGTGGCTCGGTTTAGGTTTTCTGGCTCGGCGATCTTGCAACAGTGTCCAGACCTGGCGTAAGCCTTTTGGTACTTCATTGTCAAGGCTAGTGTAATTTCTGCAACGCCGTTGAAGCAACTTCTGCACGCGAACAAGATGCAAGACTAAGCCACATGCTCGTGCACAGTGCATGACTATATGTACGCATGGGCACTCGTGCCTATGCATACTTATTCGCAACATGGAGCGAGTTCGTTTTGGCGGACACTCCACGAGTTCATTTTGGCGTCGCCACTCCACACGTCCATGCACTCGCTGCACCTTGGGAATCAAGTGTGCACCAGAATGCACTCCCGTTATGCATCACTCAGGAGAGGAACGAGAGCAGACGACGGGTTTTTCCGCCATAAGAAACGAGAACCGAAAAAAAGTGGATTTTCTGCTAAGAAACCACGTCCCACGGGCGACAAGATCGGACGCGAGCTGTGCTATTTATTCCGTGAAGCAAGCAATCGACAACCTGTGCTTCATTTGCAAGTTTTCTTTCATTTTGTTGCCACACAGATGTTGAAACAAATCGCTGGATAAAGTAAGGTTTAGTACAAATATCAGCTACCGCAAGATCTCTCTCTCACTATCCGTGCACGGGTGAAAAGTTGGGACTTTAGTTGACAAACCTCGCCCGCCCCCTATCCATCATCTGACCCCATTCTGCGCACGTGGGTATGCGCGAGAGAGCGTGATCCTGCGACAAAAGATACAAGTGTGACTGGCCCAACGAGCACATAGTTTCCACAGCACTGTCGGCTTAGGGGTGCACGGAAGATACTGTATAAACTGGAATATAGGTCGACCCCTTAATTTACAAGTTGCACAAAGCGAAAAAAGTTTTAGGGCAAGAAAATGCAACCTTACCTTGGTAACAGAATTGTCCAAGTATACGGACGGACGAGAAAACACGGCACATTTACACATTTATTTAATTGCTTTGCACTCAATAAAACAGGAAGTACGCGAGCGTTACTACTCAGATTCCTTAGAACCTTCGTCTGACGACGAGTTCACTGACACAATTAATTCTAAGGGACAATGCCATCCCTTTGAATTGCGCCCTCGAGAGCTCGGAGGCACGAGCGACCTCGACAGCCCTTTAACGGATGCACTTCGACGTCACAAGTAGCAATCTGGCGCGCAGATCTTGAATAAAATTTGCCACCTTTGTTTCCAATTTGGGGTACACCACAGTCCTTCCACGAAATTAGGTTTTCCTCGCCTTGCTGCACGCCGCCAGTTTTTGTCTCTGGCCTCGCCAGTAGCGTATGCTTTTCTCCGATACACCGAACTCTCAGTGTGCTGCAAGATTTCCGTGGATCTCTGCATAGGCAATTGCCTTCTTGAAGACTACGGTGAACTGTCTTCTACTTCCGCTCATTATCACTCCGGGAGCGGCAACGGTAGATGTAACAAACCAAGGAGCACAAGTGAAAGTGAATTGTGACAAGTGGACGAGTGCTAGGCCATTGCAACGAAAAACAAAATGGCGGCTTCAGGCAACCAGTGTTGCGAGATTATTTTTGTTTTTTCGCTAATGACCGTAATATAAGACAAGGGTCGACTTTTTCAGGTTTAATTTAAAAAAATTAATTCGTCCTAT
>JAZHYW010006266.1:0-13476 GCA_037355805.1 Ixodes ricinus
ATTTTATTCCACATATCAGAAATATCACAGTACAAATGCGGGTCTGTCCAAGCCAAAGGAGGCTTGTGGGACAGGACCCGGCAGCCGAACGGCGAGGCTGGGAAGTGAATAAAGTCAAAAACACACACACAAAAAAAAGAAAGACAACTATAGGCGAAAATAAAACACGACGACTAAGACATGCTACATTTTTAAGTTGATCAGCATTTTTCTCAATTTTCTTCTTGTGGTACATTCGAAGATACAATCGGGCAGTTTGTTAAAGATAGTGGGCACATAATGGGAACGGAGTCTTTTTCCATAACGCGTAACACAACGGGTGGTAACAAAACGGGACGTCTGACGGAGATTCCTGCTGGGGACGAAAGCGCATTTAAAGTTGTTACTCCAAAAATGGTTTAACACTACCGTTTGCAGAAACAAGGAAGAAAAATTTGGCATCCGCAAAGACTCGAATATGTCTATGTCAGTTGAAAGGTCAAGGTGATACCCCACGCTTCTTAGCATGCCCCTCAAAATACGGTCAACTTTTGTTTGCCATAACTCTGCGCAATTACCGAACAGAGTAATTCCATACCTTAGCAGGCTGTAGCCAAGGGCAAACGCAACAGACTTTCTTACAGAAAGCGGCATAAACACTTTGCAACTGTAAAGTAAGCAGCTAATGCTTCGCAGTTTACTACAAATGTGCGATAAATGTGAATTCCACGCCATATCCCAATCAAAAAACACTCCCAAATACTTCACATTGTCAACATATTCTAGTGGTGAACAAACACAGTTCACGCAGCTCGGCTTGTGCAGTACCACTGGCAAATTGAGGTTTACCTTTTTTAGTGGATTTCTAAAACAGAGTAGTTTCGTTTTTGATGTATTAACTGAAATTAAATTTTCCTCGAACCAGCCCATTATTTGCATGGCATCATGCTCCAGGAGATGTACAGCATGATCATATTTTAGATGACGCGACACAAGCAACGTATCGTCAGCATATTGAAAAACACTGCAGGTGGTTACTGCGGCAGAAAGATCGTTAACATAAAGATTGAAAAGCAAGGGTGACAGAACGGATCCCTGCGGGACACCGGCTTTTATTATTGCGCGTACACTTTTGAAGCTACCAACGGATACGATTTGCGAACGATCTAAAAAGAAACTCTGAAGGACAGCAAAAAATGGACCGCGGAAGCCAAAGTTATATAGTTTCCGGAGGAGCAACGTGTGGCTGACAGTATCAAAAGCCTTCGAGACGTCCAAAAAAAGAGCACAAGCAAATAGATTGTCCTCGAAAGCACCATGAATAAGATCAGTGAAGTCTTCCAGCAGGGGCAGGGTGCCTCTGCCAGCAACAAAACCGTACTGAGTGCGTGACAGAGTTTCAGCGCTATCAATAAAATGACTCATTACGGTGAAAAGATGTTTTCCAGCACGTCAGCAATGCAAGGCAAAATAGAGATTGGGCGGTAGCACTCATACCTATCTGGCGTGCCTCCCTTAAAGAGTGGCTTCACAAGTGCTGTTTTTAGCTGAGCAGGAATAGTGCCTGATAACAGAAACCCATTTATCATGGTCAGCAGTACTTCTTTGATCGCATCGAAATTCCGGACTAGATCGCCAACACGAATGTCATCAATACCAGGTGTTTTATGTCTTTTTATGCTAAACAAGAGAGAGCGTAACGAAGGAATGTTTAATGGCGGTAAAAAGGCCGAAGCAGAAGCTCTATAATCACGGCTTGTACTAGCTGATGTAACACCGCTGTCTCTGGCGAACCCTGATGACGCCGAGAAATGCTTGTTGAAATGATTCACGGTCGACTGCAAGTCGGTGCCGAAATGCTTTAAAAGTGAAACAAAGATAGGTTGGCGGGGAACGCGACCTCTGAAAGTGTTAATTAATTCCCAGGTCTCACGCGGATTTGATCTAGCGTCAAAAAATTTCCCCTGAAAGTAACGTCGTTTAGCAGATCGAATCATTGCATTTACGTGATTTCTTGCGCACCTAAATTGAGTCCTTAACTCTACGTTCTTAGGCGCTCGACGGGAGCGCACCCACAACGCCTCCTTAGACTTAATAGCCGACATAATATCAGTGTTAAACCAGGGTTTATCTGATCTTCGCCTGAAGCTAACCTCTTTTTTCGAAGCGGATTGAAAAGACTTCCAGAGCTCAACAAAAGCGAGATACAAATTTGCGCCTTCATTGGAATGAAGAAATTCGTCCCAGTCAAAAGCGGCGACCAACGCGTCAAGTTTATTTGTGTCTGTAATGGTAACACAAGGCGTATTGCTCTTGTTAATATTCGTCGTCACAGCCTGATATTGCAAGTGGCACCCGATGAAGTAATGATCGGACAGTTTTTGGGTAATGACCGCAGATTTTATCAGGTGATCGCTAGCTCGAACATTTATATGGTCAATGCATGAAATTACAAGCTCCCCAGACAAAACCTCCTCTCTTGTCGGAAGGCTAATCGTACATTCGATTCCGTACTCTGACAATAGTGTTAGGTAATCACAGACAGTAGACTTGTTAGGTTTCAGCGTGTCGATATTCATATCACCGACCAAACAAAATGGCCCCTCAGATCGCAAATCTTGAAGAATCACTTTTAGCTCCTCCAAAAAGAGAGAAACATTCTCTGACGGTGGCCTGTACACTGCCAAAATGAACAAAGAAAAATCGGGGTGAAATATTTTTACTGCTTTGGTTTCTGCATGCTGGAATGATATACTCGACGCCGATGGAAGCCACTTTTCCTTGACATAGATTGCGATACCCCCACCTCTCTTATTGTCACGCGTGTGAAAAAATGCTTTGTAGCCGTTTAACAAGAATTGATTAGTTTGAAAAGAAGTAACACCGATTTCGGTAAGAACAAAGACGTCAACAGACGGGTCCAAACTGTTTACAGAAATTTGAAATTCATCCCAGTGCTTCCTCAGGCTTCTAATATTTACATGGATCAACGTAAAAGAGTGGTCAGATATGGGCCCTAGAACCCGATTAAACGAACTGCAATCCGGGACAGAAAAGCAACCTGCCATGCACTACGCTAGCTTCTCGAGATCTGTTACTGTGTTTATGCGTATGGCAGGCAAGCCCTCGTCTTTCCTCGCAAATATTTTTGCATTTTTGAGCCACACAAATCGAAAACCACACTCTTTCCCTTTCGATCTCGCCATCCAAAATAGCTCTCTGTTAGCTGCGGTGAGGTTGTCATTAAAGAACAATTTCAGCTGGTCATCAGACTGACTCCGTCTCCGCAACTGGCTGCGCGCAGCCATCCAGACATTTTTTATGGCAAGCGAGGCAAAACTAATGAGAACCGTGGAAGAAGAGTCAAGCTTTTTGGGAAGTCGATGAATTGCAAGGATGTCTGATGATTGAAACAACGGAAGAGTAAGCCTCACGGAAAGATCTTCCATGATTTTCATCAAATCCTCGCCCTGAACAAATGGAAGACCGTGCATCTCCATATTGCACCGGCGGCTGTACTGTTGGGAATCATTTAGCTCCTGCTTTAGACGCTCTATTTCCCGAGACTGCTCTATCATCTCTGCCCTGACCGCGCCGACCTCGTTGTGGATGTCTTTTACAGATTCTTCGTTCGTTCTTGCCAAAGCCAATATAGAATCGTACTTTGCGCCAAAAGAGTTAACGGTTGCCTGAAGCCCGCAGACAGTGCCGCGCAGTTCTTCGACGGCGGGTTGCAGGGATAGCAACTGGTCAACTTTCGCTGGGAGAGGAAGCAAAGTCTCGACGCTACTTTTTAAATTAAGGAGCTCCTTAAGTGCCGCGCCGATCGAAGCCAGCTGAGCACTGACAGTGGGAGTAGCAGCACTAACGTCGGCGACTGTCTCAGGGCTCCCGACAACCCGGGTGACGTCATCCACCAGAAGGCTCTCATTTGCCCCAGAGCCGGAGCGAAGCTCACCGGCACGGCAGGTGGGGCATTTCCAGCTTTCTCTCCTGGAAACCCCCATTCCAGAAAAAGTACTATCTGCGACTCCGGCGCAAGCCTTACCCAGATGGTAGCCATTATGGCAGGCTACGCAGTTTAAGAACCTCCCGTCAGATGGCAGGAGTCGAGAGCACCTAATGCAATCCATGACAATGATCAAAGAACGTTGCAGGCGCTCGTAAAAAAGAAATGACAGCAGTAAGCAAAAATACACTGTACACTGTGCAGTCGGCGGCAAGGAGCAAAGCAAGATGACAGAATGACCTTATTTCTCACCTGTACAGAATGCAGTGATTAACGCCCGGCAAAGTTTCGCCGCCGACTGCGAGGGACGAGGTGGTGGGAGCTCCTTTTATAGCTCGTGACGATCTCGTAGCCAATCCGACGAGGCCACGTTGCTGTCTCTTGCGGCGGCAACCGCAGTGTCACGATCGCCCGTCTGTACGCCACGTGGTAGCTCAATACGTGAAGGATGCTGTTGGTGCGCGGGCCATGATGATGGTGTTAGGTGCTTGAAGATGGTCCTTGTGCTCGCGAGTGCCTGTACAGAATGCAGTGATTAACGCCCGGCAAAGTTTCGCCGCCGACTGCGAGGGACGAGGTGGTGGGAGCTCCTTTTATAGCTCGTGACGATCTCGTAGCCAATCCGACGAGGCCACGTTGCTGTCTCTTGCGGCGGCAACCGCAGTGTCACGATCGCCCGTCTGTACGCCACGTGGTAGCTCAATACGTGAAGGATGCTGTTGGTGCGCGGGCCATGATGATGGTGTTAGGTGCTTGAAGATGGTCCTTGTGCTCGCGAGTGCCTGTACAGAATGCAGTGATTAACGCCCGGCAAAGTTTCGCCGCCGACTGCGAGGGACGAGGTGGTGGGAGCTCCTTTTATAGCTCGTGACGATCTCGTAGCCAATCCGACGAGGCCACGTTGCTGTCTCTTGCGGCGGCAACCGCAGTGTCACGATCGCCCGTCTGTACGCCACGTGGTAGCTCAATACGTGAAGGATGCTGTTGGTGCGCGGGCCATGATGATGGTGTTAGGTGCTTGAAGATGGTCCTTGTGCTCGCGAGTGCCTGTACAGAATGCAGTGATTAACGCCCGGCAAAGTTTCGCCGCCGACTGCGAGGGACGAGGTGGTGGGAGCTCCTTTTATAGCTCGTGACGATCTCGTAGCCAATCCGACGAGGCCACGTTGCTGTCTCTTGCGGCGGCAACCGCAGTGTCACGATCGCCCGTCTGTACGCCACGTGGTAGCTCAATACGTGAAGGATGCTGTTGGTGCGCGGGCCATGATGATGGTGTTAGGTGCTTGAAGATGGTCCTTGTGCTCGCGAGTGCCTGTACAGAATGCAGTGATTAACGCCCGGCAAAGTTTCGCCGCCGACTGCGAGGGACGAGGTGGTGGGAGCTCCTTTTATAGCTCGTGACGATCTCGTAGCCAATCCGACGAGGCCACGTTGCTGTCTCTTGCGGCGGCAACCGCAGTGTCACGATCGCCCGTCTGTACGCCACGTGGTAGCTCAATACGTGAAGGATGCTGTTGGTGCGCGGGCCATGATGATGGTGTTAGGTGCTTGAAGATGGTCCTTGTGCTCGCGAGTGCCTGTACAGAATGCAGTGATTAACGCCCGGCAAAGTTTCGCCGCCGACTGCGAGGGACGAGGTGGTGGGAGCTCCTTTTATAGCTCGTGACGATCTCGTAGCCAATCCGACGAGGCCACGTTGCTGTCTCTTGCGGCGGCAACCGCAGTGTCACGATCGCCCGTCTGTACGCCACGTGGTAGCTCAATACGTGAAGGATGCTGTTGGTGCGCGGGCCATGATGATGGTGTTAGGTGCTTGAAGATGGTCCTTGTGCTCGCGAGTGCCTGTACAGAATGCAGTGATTAACGCCCGGCAAAGTTTCGCCGCCGACTGCGAGGGACGAGGTGGTGGGAGCTCCTTTTATAGCTCGTGACGATCTCGTAGCCAATCCGACGAGGCCACGTTGCTGTCTCTTGCGGCGGCAACCGCAGTGTCACGATCGCCCGTCTGTACGCCACGTGGTAGCTCAATACGTGAAGGATGCTGTTGGTGCGCGGGCCATGATGATGGTGTTAGGTGCTTGAAGATGGTCCTTGTGCTCGCGAGTGCCTGTACAGAATGCAGTGATTAACGCCCGGCAAAGTTTCGCCGCCGACTGCGAGGGACGAGGTGGTGGGAGCTCCTTTTATAGCTCGTGACGATCTCGTAGCCAATCCGACGAGGCCACGTTGCTGTCTCTTGCGGCGGCAACCGCAGTGTCACGATCGCCCGTCTGTACGCCACGTGGTAGCTCAATACGTGAAGGATGCTGTTGGTGCGCGGGCCATGATGATGGTGTTAGGTGCTTGAAGATGGTCCTTGTGCTCGCGAGTGCCTGTACAGAATGCAGTGATTAACGCCCGGCAAAGTTTCGCCGCCGACTGCGAGGGACGAGGTGGTGGGAGCTCCTTTTATAGCTCGTGACGATCTCGTAGCCAATCCGACGAGGCCACGTTGCTGTCTCTTGCGGCGGCAACCGCAGTGTCACGATCGCCCGTCTGTACGCCACGTGGTAGCTCAATACGTGAAGGATGCTGTTGGTGCGCGGGCCATGATGATGGTGTTAGGTGCTTGAAGATGGTCCTTGTGCTCGCGAGTGCCTGTACAGAATGCAGTGATTAACGCCCGGCAAAGTTTCGCCGCCGACTGCGAGGGACGAGGTGGTGGGAGCTCCTTTTATAGCTCGTGACGATCTCGTAGCCAATCCGACGAGGCCACGTTGCTGTCTCTTGCGGCGGCAACCGCAGTGTCACGATCGCCCGTCTGTACGCCACGTGGTAGCTCAATACGTGAAGGATGCTGTTGGTGCGCGGGCCATGATGATGGTGTTAGGTGCTTGAAGATGGTCCTTGTGCTCGCGAGTGCCTGTACAGAATGCAGTGATTAACGCCCGGCAAAGTTTCGCCGCCGACTGCGAGGGACGAGGTGGTGGGAGCTCCTTTTATAGCTCGTGACGATCTCGTAGCCAATCCGACGAGGCCACGTTGCTGTCTCTTGCGGCGGCAACCGCAGTGTCACGATCGCCCGTCTGTACGCCACGTGGTAGCTCAATACGTGAAGGATGCTGTTGGTGCGCGGGCCATGATGATGGTGTTAGGTGCTTGAAGATGGTCCTTGTGCTCGCGAGTGCCTGTACAGAATGCAGTGATTAACGCCCGGCAAAGTTTCGCCGCCGACTGCGAGGGACGAGGTGGTGGGAGCTCCTTTTATAGCTCGTGACGATCTCGTAGCCAATCCGACGAGGCCACGTTGCTGTCTCTTGCGGCGGCAACCGCAGTGTCACGATCGCCCGTCTGTACGCCACGTGGTAGCTCAATACGTGAAGGATGCTGTTGGTGCGCGGGCCATGATGATGGTGTTAGGTGCTTGAAGATGGTCCTTGTGCTCGCGAGTGCCTGTACAGAATGCAGTGATTAACGCCCGGCAAAGTTTCGCCGCCGACTGCGAGGGACGAGGTGGTGGGAGCTCCTTTTATAGCTCGTGACGATCTCGTAGCCAATCCGACGAGGCCACGTTGCTGTCTCTTGCGGCGGCAACCGCAGTGTCACGATCGCCCGTCTGTACGCCACGTGGTAGCTCAATACGTGAAGGATGCTGTTGGTGCGCGGGCCATGATGATGGTGTTAGGTGCTTGAAGATGGTCCTTGTGCTCGCGAGTGCCTGTACAGAATGCAGTGATTAACGCCCGGCAAAGTTTCGCCGCCGACTGCGAGGGACGAGGTGGTGGGAGCTCCTTTTATAGCTCGTGACGATCTCGTAGCCAATCCGACGAGGCCACGTTGCTGTCTCTTGCGGCGGCAACCGCAGTGTCACGATCGCCCGTCTGTACGCCACGTGGTAGCTCAATACGTGAAGGATGCTGTTGGTGCGCGGGCCATGATGATGGTGTTAGGTGCTTGAAGATGGTCCTTGTGCTCGCGAGTGCCTGTACAGAATGCAGTGATTAACGCCCGGCAAAGTTTCGCCGCCGACTGCGAGGGACGAGGTGGTGGGAGCTCCTTTTATAGCTCGTGACGATCTCGTAGCCAATCCGACGAGGCCACGTTGCTGTCTCTTGCGGCGGCAACCGCAGTGTCACGATCGCCCGTCTGTACGCCACGTGGTAGCTCAATACGTGAAGGATGCTGTTGGTGCGCGGGCCATGATGATGGTGTTAGGTGCTTGAAGATGGTCCTTGTGCTCGCGAGTGCCTGTACAGAATGCAGTGATTAACGCCCGGCAAAGTTTCGCCGCCGACTGCGAGGGACGAGGTGGTGGGAGCTCCTTTTATAGCTCGTGACGATCTCGTAGCCAATCCGACGAGGCCACGTTGCTGTCTCTTGCGGCGGCAACCGCAGTGTCACGATCGCCCGTCTGTACGCCACGTGGTAGCTCAATACGTGAAGGATGCTGTTGGTGCGCGGGCCATGATGATGGTGTTAGGTGCTTGAAGATGGTCCTTGTGCTCGCGAGTGCCTGTACAGAATGCAGTGATTAACGCCCGGCAAAGTTTCGCCGCCGACTGCGAGGGACGAGGTGGTGGGAGCTCCTTTATAGCTCGTGACGATCTCGTAGCCAATCCGACGAGGCCACGTTGCTGTCTCTTGCGGCGGCAACCGCAGTGTCACGATCGCCCGTCTGTACGCCACGTGGTAGCTCAATACGTGAAGGATGCTGTTGGTGCGCGGGCCATGATGATGGTGTTAGGTGCTTGAAGATGGTCCTTGTGCTCGCGAGTGCCTGTACAGAATGCAGTGATTAACGCCCGGCAAAGTTTCGCCGCCGACTGCCTTAATAATAATAATAATAATAATAATAATTTTATTCCACATATCAGAAATATCACAGTACAAATGCGGGTGTGTCCAAGCACAAAGGAGGGCTTGCGGGACAAGACCCGCAGCCGAACGGCGAGGCTGAGGAAGTAGAACAAAGTCAAACACCACCCGCGCAAAAATGAAGAAAAAATAGGCGAAAATAAAACACGACGACTAAGACAGGCTACAATTTTAAGTTGATCAGCATTTTTCTAAATTTTCTTCTGTATTAGTACTTTCGAAGCATCTATCAGGTAGTTTGTTAAAGATGGAGGGCTACAATGTGGAACGGAGTCTTTTTCCATAACGCGTAACACAACGGGCGGTAACAAAACGGGACGTCTGACGGAGATTCCGTACGGGGACGACAGCGCACTTAAAGCTGTTACTCCAAAATGGTTTAACACTACCGTTTGCAGGAAGCGAGGAAAGAAAATTTTCGGCATCCGGCAAAGACTCAAATATGTCTATGTCAGTTGAAAGGTCAAGGCGATACCCCACGCTTCTTAGCATGCCCCTCAAAATACGGTCAACTTTGTTTGCCATAACTCTGCGCAATTACCGATCAGAGTAATTCCATACCTTAGCAGGCTGTAGCCAAGGACAAAAACGCAACAGACTTTCTTACAGAAAGCGGCATAAACACTTTGCTGCTGTAAAGTAAGCAGCTAATGCTTCGCAGTTTACTACAAATGTGCAATAATAATAATATAATTTATTCCAGCATTAGATTTTTTTTTCATTATACTAGACTCGGGTCTGTCGAAGCCAGGGTTGGCTTGTGTGACACGACCCAGCAGGGATGTTAGCCAATGTGAGTGGTAGACAGGCATTCTTGGTATTGCTAATAGCAGTCAGTATAGAAGTTCAAAATAGTTCACAAATGGCAGTCAGTATAGATGTTTGAAATAATTCACAAATGGCAAAAATATGAAACACAGAGATGACTTCTATAACTACACAATACCATCCTTCATGACAAAGTACTATTTAAACACACAGATGAGTCAATGTACACTCAAAAGTAAAAAAAATAAAAAAATGTTTGCAAAAAAAAAAAGAAACCGGCTATGTGTATACCGGCATATATCACACAAAGATGCACCGAGGCATAAATATATACCCAAATTTAGATCTACAGATACGTACACGGATATACAAATATACAGTACTTATAGCATAGACACAGATAAAAACACAAACAAATGCCTATGTGGATTCAGCACCAACTGAAGAAAGGTCCAAAAAGTTCGAAATGTTATTCGCAAAAAACAAATGCATATATGGTTTCTAGCACATTTCTTTCAGGTGCTTTTTTAAAGATCGTAGTGAATCGAGTTGATCAAAAACGTCTGGTAATTTGTTGAAGATGTCAGGCACGTAAAATGAACGTATACTCTTTCCGTAGTTGGTGTATATTCGAGGAATTATAAAGCGTTCACTATTTCTTATAGAGTGCTGAATAAAGTGAGGTGTTTTAAACGGGCTATTCCAATAATGCTTTAGGACAACACATCGTTGAAAAAGAGGCAGAAAACGCGGTAGGCCCACTGATGCGAATACGTCACCATCCTGTATTAGTTTGGGATCATAGGCAACGTTTTTGGCGATGCTCTTAAGAATGACATCTATTTTTGTCCTCCAAAGAGCTGAACAGTTGGCGAAGACTGTAATCCCGTATCGCAGGGCTCCATACGCGAGAGCATTAACGACCATTTTTCTGACGGAGATTGGGAGGAAGGTTTTGATGAGATATAATAAACATGATACATTTCGTAGTCTTTTAGCCAAATAATCCAAGTGTGTATTCCATGTTAAATCGCTATCGAAATAAATGCCCAAGTATTTTACTGTATTTACGTATGGTATAGGTGTACAGCTGCAAGATACACAAGACGATGAATGTAATATAAAAGGTATGTCTATGCATGTCCGCTTGAGTGGGTTACGGAAACAGACAAGTTTTGTTTTTTGCACATTCACAGATATTCGATTTGCTTCAAACCAGTTCATGACTTTTGTAGAATTTGTTTGTAGCATGTTGATTGCACTACGCAGGCTGATATGAGTAGATAGCAACAAAGTGTCATCTGCATATTGATAAACTGTACATCCTGATGTTGATCTGGCAAGATCATTCACGTAAAGATTAAACAGCAAGGGGGACAGAACTGAGCCTTGTGGTACTCCCTTCTGTAGGCATACTTTGGCGCTTGTTTTGTTGCAAACCAATACCTGTTGCGATCTGTCAGTCAGAAAGTTTTGAAGCAACGAAAAAAATGGACCCCGAAATCCGTAATTGCAGAGTTTCTCCAGCAGTATCTGGTGATTGATAGAATCAAACGCTTTTGACACATCGAGAAAGAGTGCGCACGTAAACTGATTATTGTCGAATGAGGTGTGTAAAGTATCAGACATATCTTCAAGTGCTGAGATGGTGCTGCGGCCGGCGATAAAGCCGTATTGGTTAGGTGATAGAATATTGTATTTGTCGAGGAAGGCGCTCATTGTTTGAAAAATATGTTTTTCGAGAACCAATGCCAAACAAGGAAGAATAGATATGGGACGATAGTTTTTTACAGTGTCACGTGCACCATTTTTATAAAGAGGTCTGACAATCGCGCTTTTGAAATTTTTGGGGAAAACTCCGGTGTCAATAATTCCGTTTAGTATGTGGAGAAGAACACGTTTTAAGACATTAAAATTGCGAAGCAAGTCGCTGAGTTTAATATTATCGATTCCAGGAGACTTATGAGGCCGAAAGCTAAACAACAACATATGAAGATCTTGTTCAGTCATGTTTGGGAGAAAGGCAGAATTTGGGCAGGGTTTTTCCAGATTTACTGCCGAAACATTTACATCGTCAGATATGCCGGAGACTGAAGCAAAAAAACTATTGAAATTATCCGCCACAGAAAGCATATTGGAATTAAAATGTTTTTCAATAACTTCATCAATAGAGTTCCGCGTATTGCCGCCTTTTACTTCATTCACAAGAGACCAGGTTTTTGCAATATTAGAACGTGCGTCGAGGAACTTACGTTGGTAGTGTTTCCGTTTTGTATAGCGTATGAGAGCGGTTACTCGATTTCTCTGGCTTGCGTATTGTAATTTTATATCTTGAGCATTTGGTGATCGGCGATAACGCGCCCATAAGATATCTTTAAGTTTAATTTCCGATATAATATCTGCTGTCAACCAGAGATGTTGCGGTCTTCGTTTTTTTATCTTAATGACTTTTATACTCCTCTCCGTAAAATGCGCAAATGCATCAACTAACTTTGTGTATGCAGTCTGACAGTTCGTGATGGTTACTAACTGTTCCCAATCATATGAGGCAATTAACTTGTCAAAGACGTGACTGTCGATAATAGCAATCTGGTTTGAAGGCTTCTTGTTTTCTTCCGATACAATACCACAGTCTATTTGGCATGCCACAAAATAATGATCTGCTAGCTTTTGTGTGATGACTGCGGATTTCACAGACGCCCCTGAACTCCTGATGTCAATATGATCGAGGCAAGAAAAAACAAGTTTTCCGCTTGTGAACTCTTCCCTCGTGGGTACGTTAATAATAGGAGAAATACCGTGGTTAGAAAGCAGCGTAAGGTAGTCACAGACGTTCGATCTCGTGGATTTTAGGATGTCAATATTGAAATCGCCCACAAGGCAAATGATCTCACTCTGGCCGATGTTAGCGATGTTTGCATCAAGCTCATCTAGAAATTTTTTAACGTTGCTTGATGGAGGTCTATAAAACGCCAGGACCAATGTTGAAATTTGGCTATTGCACATTTTTATGGATAAGTACTCAGCGTGATTGAATGAGAACTTCAACTCAGCACAAGACCACCTCTCTTTAACGTAGATGGCTATGCCACCTCCGCGAGACGAGTCACGTGTGCTAAAAAAGGACCGATATCCACACAAAGAAAATAGTTCCTTGGATGTATCATGTATTATAATAATAATAATAAATAAATAATAATAATAATAATAATAATAATAATAATAATAATAATAATAATAATAATAATAATAATAATATATAATAATAATATATAATAATAATAATAATAATAATAATAATAATAATAATAATAATAATAAATTTATTCAGTAGTGCGGAGGTATAGCCAGTTAGTGTCGGGTCCGATCAAAGCCATCAGGGACTTGTAGGACCAGACCCTTCAACGGAAAAATACAAAAGGAAGTTCGCGCTGAAATAACACCACGTTCAGAAAAAAGAACAAGCACATAATTGGCAGATGATTGAAGCTTGACAGGATGTAATCGGAATGATTGTGTCAGAGAATTTGGTTGAAGCAGTGAAGATAAAACTATTGCAGACGTTGTCTTGTCTGGATCACTGTCTGGATCAATAATAATAATAATAATAATAATAGTGATTTCAAAACCCTAGCATGTCACGTCACAAGTCAGGTTCGTCAAAGCCATCCAGGGCCGTAGGCTGAGTCGCAACCTATCTGCAGTTGGCCCTCAAAATAACTATGCCACGTACTAAAAGAAATTTGTGTCATGATTCCTGATATACATTTGACTGACACATAAAAAAACTGACTCAAGGAGATAATAATAATAATGAATAATAATAATAATAATAATAATAATAATATTAATAATAACATAATAAT
>JAZHYW010006268.1:0-15411 GCA_037355805.1 Ixodes ricinus
ATAATACTAAAAAACCAGCTGAACTTAGGAAAATAAATACAGAGAGAGAAAGAGACAGGCCTACCGCTGGACTACCAACTGTCGTTTAATGCTTCCTCCTCTTTTTGAACCTTGACTTTGTGCTTTTTTCTCGCTTTTTGGTTTTAAAACCCACATAAAAGACCGCTTATATCCGAAAAGTAACTAAACTAAAATTTGAATTACCCGCACTTCACCGGGTCATAAAACACCGCAAATATTGTTTTTCTTTGGTGTTAAGCTTGATTGAAGGCTCGCTGACGCACGTGGCTTCGTTTTTCTCGATGGCCAAGGTCTCGAGCATCTCTCGTGCATGCACGTTCTTGTGTTTTGCGATGATGGTAACGCTGTTGAAATCTGCACTGCACGCACAGTTGCGGCAATGTGCCGGTAGATGACCTGCATTTGTGCCTTTTAACGATGCTGCGTGTTCTCTTGTCCTATCGTTGAGGCATCTACCAGTTTGGCCAATATAGCACTTGCCACACGATAAGGGAATGTGATACACAACCCCTTTTCACATGGGGCGTATCGTGTCCTGTGTGCGATGTTGCAGGTTTTCATGTGGTTGGTGGCCTGGTTTACCTTACGGCACATTGAGTAGGCTTTGTTCGGCGCAGAACACACGACCTTGATGTCCTGCCTCGCAGCTATCTTTTTTAGCTTGTGTGTTATCCCATGAATGTAGGGTATTATTGCAATCTTTTGTTTATCTTTTGTTTGCTGTGTTCCACCTGTGCCCGATGTCTTGCACTTCAGTTTTGTGGAGATCTTTTCACACACGCTGACCAAGAGAACATTTGGATATCCAGAGTCTCGTAAACGGGAAATTTGTCTTTTAAAACTGGACTCAGTATTATGGTGACACGATTTGTTTAAGGCCGATAGAAGAGCGGTGTTTGCAACACTACGTTTTATGGTTTTGGAATGTCCTGAATCAAACGGAAGAAATCCTTTGCTTGACCTGGGTTCATACGTCCAGCAGACGTGTCTATCCTTAAATTCCAGTTTCAGATCAAGGAACTTGATACCCCTATCCACGGGTAGTTCGTGTGTAAAAACCAATTCTGGGCAGCATTCTTGGAAGCACTGCAGGACTGTCTGTTTGCATTCATTGGTCTTATCCCCCACCTCTTTAGTATGTAATATCAGAAAATCATCAACATACCTAAAGATGGCCATGATTCTTTTGTCTTTTAAGTTATTCTTGATGCACCTTCCACGTTCTGCCAGGAACAAATCACAGAGTTGAGGGGCTATGCGAGACCCAATGCACACTCCACTTTTTTGTAGAAAGTGTTGGCCTTGGTGCGCAACTACGGTCGATGTTAAATATCCACTGAGCAGTTCTAGGAAGGTATCTACGTTGATTCCCGCCGCATTTTGGAACGGAATGCTGCCTTGCTCTTCTATGATGTTGCGAAGAATTGTCAGGAGGCTTGCATGGGGTATTGAATAATACATGTCCTGTATGTCTATTGAAAAACCAGAGGCGACACTTGTTCCATCTTTTTGAAGATACGAAATCAGTTGTTCTGAATTTTGAATAACGTACGGATCATTGCGATGTATTAGAGTTAGTTGCTTGGCCAAGAAGGATGACAAATGCACTTGCCAGGTTCCTCTCTCGGATACAATGGCCCGAAATGGTACATCCGCTTTGTGCGTCTTTGCCGAAAAAAATACTTCCAATTGTCCCTCCTTCGTTCCTTTAATCTTTGTGTATAGGCTGTTTTGGTTGTTTTCTTGCAGCAGCTTCATGATTGCTTGCTTTGCAATCCTGCCTTGTTTTTGCTCTACCGGGATAAAGTTTTTTGCCACAGCTTGAGAGGCTTTTGCTCCATAAGTTCCTGAAGTGAGCACTACAAAGCCACCTTCTTTATCTGAAACACACAGTTTCAGATCTTTGCTTCGTAGCTCCTCGATTGTGGAGCCTTCAGTCAAGCTTAACACCAAAAGAAAAAGAATATTTGCGGTGTTTTATGACCCGGTGAAGTGCGGGTAATTCAAATTTTAGTTTAGTTCTTTTCGGATATAAGCGGTCTTTTATGTGGGTTTTTAAAACCAAAAAGCGAGAAAAAAAGCACAAAGTCAAGGTAAAAAAAGAGGAGGAAGCATTAAACGACAGTTGGTAGTCCAGCGGTAGGCCTGTCTCTTTCTCTCTCTGTATTTATTTTCCTAAGTTCAGCTGGTTTTTTAGTATTAGATCAGATATTAGTGAGACTCTTGAAATTTAAAATTAGCGAACAGGAACGTCGAAGAAATTTACATCAAGCTGCGCCGGAAGCTGTGCCGATCTGCAGCTCGTAGACTAACATAATTACACTTAGGGAAGGAGCTAAAATGTGGTATGACCATAAAACTCGAATTCAGCCATAAATTTGGGTGGCAAGACCGAATTAACCACACCGGCCGGATGCCTTGAGACCACCAGACGGAGTCGAAACGACACGCGCAAACTAAAGAAGAGTCCGGCACCGTGAAGGGAAAACAATAGAAAGGAGCTACGAAAACTAGGCGCGAAGTGCAAAACCCGGAAGTACCAAAATATCCACTCGGAGTCGAAACCTATCATTCAAAAGCACAGAAGAAGAAAAAGGTCGCCTCCCTAACCGTATGGTTCAGCCATGGGTTAGCGAACCAGAATCACACGAACCCCAAAACCCAGAGCAGAGCCCGCCGCCAAAGGGCATCCGAGGAAATCAGAGGAGGCTAAAGACGAAACAACGGGAGAACGTAGCCGAGAAACAATAAAGATCCAGCGTCAAAAGGTCCATCGGCGAAGAAAGAAAGCTTAAAGGTGGAAAGAAAAAAAATAAAGCCCGAAGTGCAGAAAGCACGAGGCCAGGAGGGACGAACGGTTCTTGGGTCTCCGGGCAACTGGCCACCTCGCTCCGCCCGCGGCGGGGCCTTTGTTCCCGGAGCACTTGTCTCTGCTTTTGTGCCGGCCGTTTCTTCTTTTCTCCGGGGGTGGGAAGTCCGCGTAATGAAGGAAGACAATTAACAAGAGGGAAGCCGCGCCTCTCGTAATTAGAGCAGGGGCGCTTCGGTCTCCACGGCGACTGCCGCCAGGCGGACAAGTAACGCTCCGGGGCTATGCGGGGTCCTCGCTCTACGTTAGCCGCTTCCAAAGCCGCTGGCCGAGCCGCTCAAAGCCGGGCTCGCCTCTCCCCTTCTGCCTTTCCCCGCTTGCAGCTCTTCCGGTGTGTGTTGATGTCATTTCTTTTTGTCGCTAAGGGCTCGGTGCGTCGACGCTGGCAGCGAGCAAAATTTGCTTTCTGGCGCCTGTTAGCCTCGGTGCTCCTTTTTGCTGCTTCTTCGCCGGTCGGATGAGCGGCGGGAGGACCGGGGTGCGGTTTCAGATACCCTGACAACCTAACTAATCTGCAAACTAGGGTGTAACGAGCGCGGGTTCGCGAAAGTTGGTGTTCGGAAAGTTGGGACAAGTTAACAGATAGCCTCCTATATACTGTCAAAGCCTGGCAGATCGCCACAAGAAGCGGCCGCCGAAATGGAAAAGGTGGAGCGGCAGACAACGGACGAGAGGAGAGCCACGTGACTGGCGCCCCGCTGCGACGAGACGCCGAAACACACTTCTACCGAACAAGTGTGTTTCGGGTCCTCGCCGATGCAATAGCTGTGCGCTGACGTCCAGGTTCCTCGAGAAATGGCTCTTTGATGCTCTGTGCTACCAGATCCTCTCGCTCCAAATCTATGGCTCCGTCGTCGAACTGCCAGGCTTTGTGAGTATAGAAAAGGCACCTGGACTTGCTTCGAGCGGGCGAGCTCCGACGAGGGTGAAGGCAAAAAGCCATTATAAATAGGGTTATGCGTTTTCGTGTTTTTTTTTCCCGAGTTCGGCGTACTTATTTTGGTGTTTATTTTAAAATTTAATTTTTGTTTCTTTTGTGTATATTTATTCCCAAAAACGTTTACCGTTTTTTTTTCGGTGAATATGAAAGAAATACTATCGGACACCGGATCAGATGATCCTCGTAGCTGTGATATTTGTGATCACTCAAAGAACAACGACACATATACATATGTGGTCTTCGCTACAACTTCCGTCAGGACACACCTCAAAATTGCGGAATTCGTGGGCATAATCTTCAGCGTACTCCTTTTTCTTTCCCATTCTGACGACATGAGCGTCTAAGGTGATGACTGTACAAAAACCATGCAGCGGAAAGGCAAAAAAAAATCCATTGTATTTACGTTTTTAATCACAGGGTAGTTTGAGAGAGGGTGTTAAGAACGGTATTAATGGCTTTCCTCGATGTCCTCTGAAGTGCAAGAAGCGAAAAAGCAACTCCGGTGCAGCGTCAGACTTGGCTACTGCGCAACGGAGGCACACGGCTGGGCACGCGGCGGCGCTAGCGCGTCTGCCGTGGCTATGACGTCACTCCTCTGGAATGCGAAGACCGGCGAGGCGCGCGCGGGGGCGGTAGAGCCTGCGGCGGCGGCGGCTCCGGCACGCCAGCTGTGCGCCGTGTGACGTCACTGCTCCTCGCGCTTGCGCAGATTGGCGAGGCACGCGCGGTGGCAGCGGAGCCCGCGGCGACGGCGGCTCCGCCCCGCTAGCTGTGCGCCGTGTGACGTCACTGCTCCTCGCGCTTGCGCAGATTGGCGAGGCACGCGCGGTGGCAGCGGAGCCCGCGGCGACGGCGGCTCCGCCCCGCTAGCTGTGCGCCGTGTGACATCATTGCTCCTCGCGCTTGCGCAGCGCGGAGTACGGCTCATTATGAGAGCCACACGAAACTGCTCAACCTCGGCCAGTGTAGCTAACGCTACAAAAATAACGCACGTTACTTTTGCGTCATTTTTTAGTTATGAATTAACAAGAATTACTCTTTCACGTTGCAGGTCTGCATAAGCGTCATATTTCAAGAAATATAATGCCCATCCAGAAATTGAACGTAATTACCTTATCTGTTCTACGGTTCAACGTAAATGTTAAAAAAGGCCGCAAGAAAAACGCAAAAAAACGCAAAAAATTATGACTTGGCGTTTAGAAACACGAGAAAAATTGAAATGTAATTTTTTTATGTCTTGGCAAAGATATGTCACGAGTAACGTAACTGGATTACACGTTACTCGAAATACGTACCGTAGGTGCGTTACCCGTTACAGGTTTGTAAACGTAATGAGTACTTTACTACGTCACCGGAAAACGTAACGCCTTATACCGGTAACTCCGTTACTTGCAAAAGCGTTACCACCAACACTGGTTTCTGGGCACCTGCACACTTCCCTCCTCTTAGGGCAGTCAAGGTCGATTCGTAAATATTTGTTGTTTGAATCCAATCCGGTTTTACCGCCTCTTCCTTTGTCGCGCGTAAGTATATGCGCGATACGGGAAGACGTTTTTAACTCCAGACTTTCGTGCGCGCATTGAGGTGTGTTCGTTCGATGAGCGCCTTAAGATCGACACGGTTCGAGAACCGCCCCGCTCGTATAACTGTAGTCTCTGAGTTAGCAAAGCAAAACGCGTCCACTTACAAAAGGTACGCCGGAAGAACGACGGCAAAAGCGACATCAGTAATGCCTCGATCTCTACGTTGCTTCGGTCACTGCGAACGTCGGTTTACGTCTAAGAGCAACTCTGAGCCTTAAGCCGAACCTTTTTGTCTTCATCGTCTGGTGCAGGACTGCAGAGTCGAGCGCTTCATCGCACAATCTTGTTGTGCCGATCGGGCCGACGCAGGGGCGCTGATTGCCGTTTGAAAGCGGCGCCGTCCGCTGGTTCGGGTCCACTTTTAAACGTGGGCTTATGCAAATACCAGGCTCGGCCCGTCACGCAACTCTTCCGAGCAGTTTTGTCTGCGAAAGGATTGACGTGGAACTGACGGGGCGCGCCGAATCGTCGGGGAGGAAAAGGGGAGGCGAAAGGGGGAAGGCTGCTTATCGACGGGGGAGGTCGTCGGGAGTCCGGGAGCGTTTTAAGATGTCTCCTCTCGAGGCGTATCGGATACAATTTTCGTAGTCCAAGAGTGAAAGACTGATGGCGCCCTCCGCGATAGTCGGCTGTCCTGGCTTTCAGGCTCCGACTTTCTATTTCTTTTTATTTTCATGTTACGTCCAGTGCATCAGTTAAAGTGTAATGTTTATGCCTTGCAAACCCGGCGAGGCAGTGCGTAGGTCAGAGCGCTGCAATATTATTTTAACGTGTGCCCAGCTTTCCGGAGAGCGTATATCAGATTGAACGTTGGGGTTAATGCCACGAAAGTAGTAACTCTACTTCGTCCTCCCTTGCAGAGCATATACCAAGCACTGCACGCGGCACTGCGCGTAGGAATGGACGTCCAGTTACTGAAACAATCGCGGACTGCTCACAATGACTCTCTTTTTTCTTTTTTTTTCTTAGCCATCTAAAGCTCGGTTTGTAAGGCTGACCCCAGGCATAGCAGGGGAATATGTTGATTGCAGTCGTGTGGTAAAACTACTTGGGAGTGTTCTTTTTTTAATATATTTATTTTTATTTTTTGGCGCACAACAAATATGTTAATCTCGGTCGGTAGGTCACCATTTTTTTAGTTTACACGATGACGTCACCTTGCTAACTTTTTTTATATATATATACAACTAAGCGCGTATTACAGGCGGAGAGCTTTGTGCTGTTTCGATTCCTGCAACGCTTACAGGATTTAAAAATCTCGCAGCGTCGGATTGATGTGTCTAATATATCGATTTTCTCACGTGACAGTGTAACAGTGCGTGTTCCTCTGTTATTGTAACGAAAATTAAAAAAAATAAAAAAGAACGAGGTGCACTTACCTTTTTAACGTTTTTGATAACCGGTCAAAGGCAAACCTTGTACACAAACATCAAGGACAGCTTACCGAGCAGAATCTCCCCGACGTTTTCCACGAATCTGAAGAAACAAAACGCTCATCTGACCTATCAGAATGATTGTGCGCTGGACGGATGATCATTGGATTTAACCTATGGTCTATGGACAACTTTTTCTATTAGTCTGTGCTTTACAGTTATGCAAGAGCAGCGCTTGCTTACCAAAAAAATTCCGACCAATCCTGCTACAGATGCAATATGTCATAAATAAACGTCTAAGATATATATATATATATATATATATATATATATATATCATACATTATTTTTTTCACTAAATTTTAATGACACGAGGTGCGAACGATCTCACTAGAGTGCTGCTCTACAGGTAGCGCAGTACTCGAATCATGGCGTGGTGACTCCTTCGCTGTAAGTAGATGACACTTCGGTAAGGCAATAGACACAGATGTGAAGTGTGTTCGTTCCGAAGCGGTAGATGGCTTGCTTCGGTGTACAGACCCGGACGGATGGTGGATAGTACACACCTTTCCTTCTCTCGGACGGAAAACGCACAATTCTGTCAGAGTGTACTATTGGATACTTCCTGTAACTGTGTTGTTCTTAAGTACCAGCGAATGAGGGCATGCTAAAAGCGACGGAGTGATTTGCAGGGAGAATCACGAAACAGGTCTCTGGTGGTGAGAGCAATCTATATTTGGGTTGTTTAATCCCGCCCCTATATCAACGTCCCCGTCCGCTCCAAAAGCGCACTTTTGAGATCGGCCGTTGTTTTCGAATTTTGTTCAAGTGTAAGACCAGAGTTCAACTATACACCTTTTCCACAAGGGCGCAGCCATCTTCGGAATGTCGTCACTTGCGGTATGCGGTAAAACATTGTATTGATCTCTCCACGCCGCTGGAAGGTGTTCACGAAAAATGCGTGATTGTCACGCATTCTTGTTTTGCCTCACCTCTATTTTCTCGCATATTCCAGGTCGAAGTGTCCTATTTTTTTTAGAGCGCAGCTCTTAGGCGTCCGTTTCCGGCTTGAGCGGCGTCGCCGTTGGCGTAACCGTGAGGTCACGTGACCCCCTGAGGTCACGTGACGTCATAGGGGTCACGTGACGGCATGGGGGTCATCGTGACCTCAGCTAGGGGGCCACTCGATCGTCAGGGGGGCTCACGTGACTTCACGGGGGCACGTGCCCCCCGTGAGGCCACGTGGCCCCCGTGGCGGAGTAGGAGGCAGGATGAGGAGGTGAGGAGGGGGAGGAGGGGTATACCCTCCCCTCAGTACCCTTCCCTCCTCCTCCTCAAGAGCTGCGCTCTTATTCGGCGTTACAAGGAGTTGTAAACGGCTTTCATTTTTTTCGTCCCGCATACCAGATACCCCCACTGAGAACGACAAAAAAGAGAAAACGTCTATACTCTAATCACCCTTATTTTGAAACTGCAGCCAAAGCTAGAAGCGCGAGCTAGCCCGCGCTCCTGGTTTTGAGACGTGCATTTCTGGCGCGAGTGCTCGCGTTCTGAGGAAGAGCGCTTTAAAGCAGTGACCTCGAGCTCCTCTTGCTTGTGGCATGGACTGCAACCTCAGCTGAAAGGGTGAAATCAGAAACAACTGACACCGACAAGCTCGAAGCACGCGCAGCGTGCGACTCGAAGGTATCTTTGGCATGCTTGCAATCATTCGTGCTTATTTCACGAGCACATTACACCTTTGCAAGTGGGATCCCGTCTTAACCTCGAACCGGGGGGATCGGTGGCCGAGTGGGCTAAAGCGCACACCCAGCTCGACGCGCGTGGAGCGAAAGCTCGCGCTGCAGAACCCAGGAATCCTGGGTTCGAGCCCCACCCCTGCCCGTTTCGATCTGGATGAGCATCGTACCGGCGTGCGGTCGTGTATCACTACTGCGTGGTGCACGTTAAAGACCCCAGGCTAGCGGTTGTACCGCACTGGCTAAATTGCTCATCTACAGCGAGTGACTCGTCGCAACTTTAAAAATGGCTGACCAACTACACGCTGTATAAATATCCCCACAACCCAATTTTTAACCTCGAACCGCGCACCGCGGTCAGGCGGGCCTACTCTCCAGCCAGGACGTTCGCTGCTTATCGAACAATGTTGCCAAGCGTCTCTTGCCGAAGCATACACAACTGAGCGCAAAAATAAATTAAAAATATATATATTTATAAAACATGCAGGTGTTCTCTTCGACTGCAAAAAAGCACAAACAGTTAAATAAAATACGTAAACCAGCAACAAATCGAAAAATTAGAAAAATATCTATACTTCGTTTCACTTTATCTGCGAGCGAAGCCAAAGCTATAAGCGCGAGACCAGCACTTTTTGCGTTTCTCCCCAGCTCGCGCGCTCGAGCGAAGCCGGAACGTACGGAGCTTTCGTGCTCGCGCTTCCAGCTTTGCCTTCGCTCGCACATAAGGTGAAACGAAGCATAGAGTCTCAAAGCTTTCATCAGAAAGCGCCAGAAGCCGCATGGCCATTGCATCAACGATGGCTGCGCTCGCGGCAGCTCTTGCTTCCACGACGTGCTGGAACAGAGGCTGCGATCGTTAAAAAGTCAGAGCTCTGCAACCCTTGAACATGACCCGTCCTACAATATTTGATGCTACGAATCTGAGTGGATACCTCCCCCTGCGTTCCGAAACAGTAAGTGTGTCGCTAATCCAGGCCGTCGGCGACACAGCAGACGCCGCCATCTTGTCATTGCGCACCCCAGTGACGTGCCCCTGGCGCACCCCAGCATGGCGGAAACGTTAGGCGGCGCCAGCATCGCCCGAAATGGCGGCGCACGGGAGCCCTTCTTGCAAACGTGTATAGGGTGTATTCACTGGCGGCCATATCTGTGTGCGCTAATGCTGAGCACGTGCTGATGGCTAGCTTCACAGTTATTTTGCAACGTGCACACCGCACCATCAAGATTGCCGGTCTTGGCAGCCTATTAATGTGAGCTCGTTCTGAGCATGCGCTCTTAACAGTGACCTCAAATATGGCGGCCAGTGAATACCTCCTATAGGGTGCCTTCAGAACCACCTAAATTCAACTGCGCTTAGAGTATCGGCACTCTGTTCCCCGACATTGTTGTGGGCGCCGCCATTTTGGTGCTTGTGCAGAGCGGACGCAACTGCCGATCGTCATGATTCAAAGGTGCGACTTTCTCAGCATTAGATTCGGTGTTATGAAAGTCTCATATAATATTGATTTTCTCTGTAGCGAACTGTTTAATCATTTGTGGAGAGCGAAACACGTTTCTTGTAATTTCAGATGAAGCTTCAGATAACTCGCAACCATGATTTTAAGACACAATATGGCCAAGTGTCGTTACTCTTAGAGCCACTAAATAAGCTACGCTTCAGAGTAACGACACTTGGCCATATTGTGGCTTAAAGTCATGGTTGCCAGTTATCTGAAGCTTTATCTGAAATCACAGGAAACGCTTTTCCGTCCTCCACAAAAGTTTAAACAGTCCGCGACAGAGAAAAGCAATATTACATGAGCTTCCTAACACCGAATCAAATGCTGAGGAAGTCGCACTTTTGAATCATGACGATCTGCAGTTGCGTCTGCTCTGCACAAGCCCCAATATGGCGGCGCCCCCAACAATGTCGGGGAACGAGAGTGCCGATACTCTAAGCGCAGCTCATTTGGTGGCTCTAGTTACTCTGAAGCGTAGCTTATTGAGTGGCACTAGGTGCCTTCATGTGCGCTTTTGCTTAGGATGGTGACATCTGACCATTTTGTTCCGAATGCTTATTTTTCGTTTCTTGTTCTGAAGCGCGTGAAAACGCGTCTCCTGCAGCACGCGCGCTCTTGTCGTTCACTGTGCCACGGCCACATTTTGTCTTCGGCGATTTCTTTGTATTTTCCCTATGAACGCGTGCTGTCTGTATTGGGTACTGCCATAGCCTCCTATTGGCGACGTGCGCTATCGAAAGCGTCGCTGTGGTCGGCCTTCCACGATTGGCCGAATGCTGACTATGACGTACGTCAGCAATGGATTTCTCATCGACGGAAGTTAGAGTATGTAAGAACTTCAATTTTGACGGTATTGGCAGTGTTGTTTTGAGAGCGCAATGATTTCAAGCTTCCACCATGCCCATTACAAACACCATCGAACTTGTCGTTCGCAAGGTATCTGACGTCACGAGAGGGAACCATAGAAAGGTGCCACCAAATCTTCTCGCCGCTAATATACTTACAAAGCCTGGCAGATCGCCACTATACTCCGTTTCACTTTATGTTGTACCGCAGCGAAGGCTAGAAGCTCGAGCTCATAGCGTTGGCAGCTGCCCTTGGTGCACGAGAGCTTGTGCCGCCGAGGTGTGCCACAGAGCAAGGAGCCTCGCGCTTGTAGCCTTTCCTGCGATACAACACTATACTCTGTTTCATACTTAGCGTGCAACGCTGTCAAAGCTACTGGCGCGAGCGTGGGCCTTGATCTCGTTGATCATTTGCACGCGTTCTCGCGCAAACAAAACCATAGATGAAGCCACGCGCTCGCGCCAGTAGCTTTGACAGCGTTGCACGCTAAGTATGAAACAGGGTACAGGTGAAACAGAGTATAGAAGCGGCCGCCGAAATGGAAAAGGTGGAGCGGGAAACAACGGATGAGAAGAGATCCACGTGACTGGCGCCCAGCTGCGGCGAGACGCCGAAACACACTTCTCCCGGAGCGAACAAGTGTGCTTCGGGTCACCGCCGCTGCAAAAGCCGGGCGCTGACGTCCAGGTTCCCGAAAAATGGTTCTTTGATGCTCTGTGCTACCAGACTCTCGCGCTCCAAATTTGCAACCGGGCACTCTTATGCTCCGTCGTCGAACTGCCAGGCTTTGTGAGTATAGAGGAGGCTATGTTTCTCGTCGTTGCTCTAATGGGACTCGGGCTCTAGAGTGGTTATGCGGACGAAGATGGAATCCCACGTATACTGGTAGTTGCATTTTTGGGTCCATTCAAAGTGTAAAACCCGATATCACGTTCGGATCTATGAAAACCTTACATCTTTTCACTTCGCGAGATTTTTTTGTTTTGTCTGGGCGGTAATCTTCTTTCTTTTTTTTTGTATTCGGGATTTAGAATTTTTGTTACAGCACAGCACGGTCTTTACTCGATTGGTTTCGAGAATGACTTGGGACAAGACGACTGCTATCATGATTGTCTGCTATCATGACTGCTATCATGATTGTCCTTGTAAGAAACTTAAAGTCAGCCCGGCGATTAAAATAAAAACAAGGAAAAAAAGAAACAAGGAGTATTTGAGGGACAAGTTCAATCTCGTGGAATTCGTATCTTAAAATCAAAGTTGAAAAAAAAAGAAAAAAAGAAAGTTTGGCAACTGTAAAGCATACAGCAGGAAAAGAAACGTACGTCTAAAGATATCACAAAACCATTCACAATTATCTCGCGAAGTGAAACCGGGAATCAAGGCGCACGAGTTCCCAATTAAGACGCAATCAAACTGGACCAGTGTTTCTTTCTGTTTTTCTTTTTTTTGCGTTTTTTCTTATTTGTTTTTCTATTTATGTTAACCAGTCTAGGTTTTACGTTCGTTTCTATTGAAGCGCCCGTATATCTTTCTCAAATTACGGTACAAAAGTAAGAACGAAAAAAATCTTGTTTTTTCTTAGTATGTCCTCTTTGGTATCGCCAACGATCTCCTGATAACCCGGAGTTCTTATTTCCAAGAAAGTAATTATAAGATAAAATAAAGAAAATACCCAGGAAGGACGTTTTTGATGCCTGACTTTATAAAGCCCTCTCCTGTGTTTGTTATTTTTAGATATTTGGCTTTCTACGTTTTGTTTTTCTTTTTCTAAAAATCTAAACGGGAATTTCTTTTTTTTTGTTATTTCCAATTTCCGGGGCTGGCGTAATTATTCGGTTGTAACTTTCTCAGTCTTTATCTGACGTCGGGGGAACGGACGTCGCAAACCACAGTTGGAAATGACACTGAGTAAAATAACGTGCAAAAGAGAGCCAAAGAAGAAAAAGGAAATACTCAGGAACCCAATTTGACCCGTGGGACTGAGGAGGGGGCTGGTTTTAAGGACTAGTTTTATCTAATCGTTAATAACTTTGTTCCTTTTTACGTCTTTGCCGCCATTTCTGATTGCCTAGTGGGCACGTCTCTGTTCGCTCGGATAATGTTCCTTGTCCGCGTGACTGCTCGTTACGCTCAATACGAGTGAAAGAAAAAAGGCATCAGTACAGAGTAGTAGACTAAACTTGGCCCGGCAGGTCACATCAACTCTTTATTTTATGCAAGCGGCACTAGTTGAGAGGGGCCATTCGAGTTTTCCCACTAGGTGGCGTTGGCCGCCGCCCACTATCTTGTTTCACTTGGAAGTGAGAGCGCAGCGGACGCTACGAGATACGAGCCGAAAGAACGACGTGTGATCATCGACTAAAACAATCGAGCGCAGTGTATGCTCCATGAGCTTGCGCTTTTAGTACGCATGTCCATGTTTATATGCATACCTCCGCATGCCTCACTCATGATGACCTTCACTCACCCTCATCTTCATAGGTGAGGTGAGGGTGTGTGAGTTTCTGAACCCCGAAAAATTCATGAGTGTGAGGGTGAGTAGGGACTGCGAGAACCTTGAGGTCGTGAGGGCTGTGAGTGCGTGAGGGCTATGAGTGCGTGAGGGCCATGAGATTCGAGGTGGGTAAGTTAAGGGCTGAAGGTGAGTGATTGTGAGGGTGAGTGAGGGGCTTGAGGGTGAGTGTACCTGTGAGGGTGAGTGAGGGGCTGAGGTGAGTGTGGCTGTGAGGGTTAGCGAGGGGCTGAGGTGAGTGTGGCTGTGAGGGTGAGGGAGGGGCTGAAGTGATTGCGGCTGTGAGGGTGAGGGTGAGTGAGGGCGACCTAAAATGCCGACCTCTGTTTATATGGCTTGTAGCTTTTGACTACGCTCTGGCCTAAAATTAAACATAGTATTCCGTCTTTCCATCCATCCATCCATCCATCCATCCATCCATCCATCCAGCCAGCCAGCCATCCATCCATCTATCCATTAATGCATCCATCCAGCCAACCGTTCAGCTACACTCTGGATTTGCATTATTCTACGGGACCATCATGTTTCGTTGCGTGGTTCCCAGTGTTGTAGGCGTTACCGAAAATGAGTAACGGAACACGTTACTCGTTACTTGCAAATAAAAGTAATGCGTTACCGACCTACGTTTCATGAAAATAAAGGAAACGCGCTATGACTAGTGTAGTACAGGGTAAGCAACACGAGGAAACAAGAAAATCTGAAGACCGTGAATGAAGATAAAGCTCTCGTTCCGGTGACGCCGGCAGTCGACAGCGTCGTCCAGATATTTTAAATACATTCAGTCACGTGAGTGTACTTGTCCTGAAGAGGGTGTCGGTTGCTGGCGATTTGTTTTTCGTTCCCTGCCACTTCGAAGATTTGATTCTGGCCAAGCCATCTCTAAAGCGCAAAGCCCCGTAGACCTCTCCAAGAATCGCCTTCTGCGCGCTGTCATCTTTGTCTGCTGGGTCGTGGAAAGCCTTCCCAGCTCGCGCTGTTGCTCCGTCGTACGGTATATCTAGGGTTTGGAGTTTTCGGTTTAAACCGATAAAAACCGATAAAAGTGCGCTGATTCCATTTTCAGAAATTCGGTTTTAACCGAAAAAGGTCAGTTTTTAGGTTCGGCATTATCGATTTAAACAAAACAAAAAAAAATAAATAAAAATAAAAATACATCGAATCCTTTTTCTTTTTCAGTTTTAGCCGGAAAAGGTCACTTTGACCTTCTTCGTACCGCAGAGCCGTGGCGAAAAGTGGAACGACAGTGTCTCTGAAACGTGTCCGAATGTAATTGATACACGGATGCCATCACGACGTCTTGGTTTAATGTGCGCATCATCGATCGGAAAGGGATGTTTGAAATGCCCCATGACTTTGCCATGTACGAGCGTGTTTTCAAACACGTTGTAAGGAAGACTGACTTGATGAAGCTCTGCATGTTGTGTTGTGCTTCAAAACGTCGCACCGTGTCTCTTGGCCGATTTTGGCCTCAGGCAGCGCTCCATCTCATCAGCCTGCCAGTGTCCAGTGGTAGCGTTGAGAGGACCTTCTCGAAGTTCAGTGTCATATCAACAGGAAAGAAAGAGTGCGGATCAACGAGGAGAACCTGAGAAAGTACATGTGTGTGTACTATAATAAGATCACGTAATCCTGATGTACAGAAAATGAAGTTCCATGTTTTTTGGGCATAGGCTTCATATCTAACTTGTTTGTAGTTCTTTGTAGTTTTTTCTTGTTTCTTTTACAGTTGCACACATTTTCCAAATAAAGTGTCCATTTCTTTTCAATGCATCTGTGCCGTGATTCTTTGAGTGATCACGAATGTCAGAGCTACAAGACACATCTGATCCAGTGTCCGTTAGTGTTTCTTTTATATTCACCGAAAACAGCCGATAAACCTTTGTGGGCATAAATATACGCCAAAAAAAAAACCGAAAATTGAATTTAAAAATAAACACCGAAAAGAGTACGCCGAATTTAGAAAAAATAGAAACCGAAAACGCGGAACCCTAGGTATACCGGACGCTGCGCTTGCGTCCACACTTCAGTG